>CABHPQ010113493.1:4352-17587 GCA_902168405.1 Peromyscus aztecus
AGATAGATAGATAGATAGATAGATAGATGATAGATAGATGATAGAGAAAGAAAGATGATAGATGATAGGTAGATAGATAATAGATACATAGATAATGGATAGATAGATGATAGATAGGTAGAGAGATTGACTGATAGATAATAGGTAGATAGACAGATGATAGATTATAGAAAGAAAGAGAGAAAGAAAGGAAGAAAGATGTTATATAAATAATAAACAGACAGAGACCAAGGGTGACTTTGAGATGGATTTTAACACTCTATGTCATTTGGTCTGAGTCTCTGAAGAGTGAGAATAATAATCACACTGTATACTTGGTGAGAATGACCAGATCAACTCACAAAAATTACCTAACACTGAACCTGATGGGTGTGAAGCTGCCTCTTCCTCGTCCTGGCTACTGGAACCCTCAGGGATTTAGTCGAAGCCTTCTCTCTTCCATCTGCAGAGAATCTCTTTAGTGCTAATGTCCATTATCTTGGCTTTAAATATTTATCTTTCACCTTTAAAATTTATATTTTTAGTCTGTTCAATTTAGATGTTTCCAAGCATCTCACATAGAATGCATAAATCTGACTTTCTTCTCTGCTGTATCCCACAAACTTTTCCTCATTTGATCTTCTGTTTCAGGACACCACCATCTACCTAGTGAGCAGTGACGTTATTAAGATGGTAATGTGGGAACCACTGGTGATTGATCTTCCCCTCTCTCCTGACCAGTTTCTCTTTCATAGACAATGTCAAGTGCCCATGCCTTTCTCACATTTCACTGATCTCAGCTACCCCAGCCCAATCCAAGTCTCTAATGTGACCCACCTTGGATGGTTGCATGAAAGCCCTGCCTGCATCCTTACTCCTCTCTAATCCTTCCTCACACAGCAGCTATGGAGACCTTAGGGAGATGCTACAACTGTGTCACCCTTCCCTGAGCTCCCCAATCCTTTTGTGGAGTTTTGTTGAACTTAAAACCCAAGCCCCATAACCTTCCTCATCATTACAAATGCCTCCTTCACTTCCCTCTGCACTCAGTGACTGTGTTGGGGGCCCCAAAGACCACCCCTGGAGTTCAGTGGTTCACTGTAAGGACTCACAGAGATTAGAAAATTTGTTAAAATCACAGTTATGACCTACCATGGTGAAATGACACAGATTACAATCAACAAAGGAAAATAAACCAAGGTCCACCTCCAAGAGAAAACAGCCCTAAGCTTCCAGTCGTCCCCTAGCAGAGTCTTAAGAGTGTGGTCTCCTAGGAATGATGTGTATAAGCACACATGAAACCCTGCCAGTCAGGAACTCTGGAGACTGGGGAATAGCATCTTCGTTGGAGATTAGTTACAAAGACACACAGTATGACCTTAGCTGCTCATTTTCTACCCCAGATTATTGTTGGCATAAACTTTCTAGTGCGACCCATAACGCCAGTAGACAAAGACAGCTTTCAGGCTGGGCATTCCAAGTGCTCTGATGGTGTTTTTCAGAAATTGGCCAATGATCAGACTGTCATTTGAAAGATGAAGATGCTAAACAACCTAGGCATGTTGACTGAATTCTCTTTGTCTCTTGATAAGGTGAAGCATCTTACAGTAGACCAAGCTCTTTTCCTCCCAGGGCCTTTGTCCCTGGTGTCTCCTCACTTGGGGCACCTTTCTCTGCATGTCACCTCATCAAAGAGAACTTTCCTAACCACTTGGTACAAGTTGGCCTGTTTCTTTTATTATTCTCTACCATATAACCTGGGCAAAATATTATGTATTTGTATTTTTACAGTTGTCTCTCAAGTATTATACACAGAGCAGAAAACATGCTTCTTGTTTCTCTGTGCGAGGTACATTGTCCAAGATGAACTCATTACTCAGAAGATATCAATGATTGGAGCTGAAATTTGAATGGTGAACATCTGTCAGTTGTATTGATTTTGTGATTTCAATGAGTTTTAGAAATCATTCTAACCTAACAGCCAAGTTAAGGGTACTCTCTCTACTATACCTGTAACCTCTTGGGTTGACTAATCTTGTCAGGCAATTTCCAGTATTTTCCACGGGTGCCTTTGCAAAGGAATGACAGGCAGGCAAAATCCACTTGCTCCTCCCAACTCTCTATAAATCTAACAACACAGTCCAAGTAGTCATTTGCGAGGCTACATTGGCTTTATTAGTCACATGTATTTGCCATTTACAGTTCAACTGTGGTAGTGCTATTCAGTTAATTCAGTAACATTAGTATATCACAAGTCAAAAAGTAACTAAAGTACATATGACTGTATTATAATTTAAAATAAAGTGTGTGTTTTTGTTTTATATTTAACAGATATATTTAACCAATAATGGCTCTAAAATAGATGAATAAAAATATAACTTCCTCGGTTCAAAGAAATCTGACTGACATAGAGAAGAAAAAATAAATACACCCAAAAGATTCTAATTCACACTGATGTGTATAATTTTGGAAATGTCACTATAATAAACAGAAACTTCTCTCAGTTTTGAAGTTAAAAAAAATCTAATTGCCAGTGGCAATATTCAGAAAAAATCTATTCTTTCATAGTAATCAGTCACATGAAATGAATTTCATTCAGCTTTTGTACAGAAGTTCAGGAGCTAGAGTACTTTTAAATAAATCACAGTAGTACAAGCCTTCTGTGATTTCACATTTTCTATTTCAGTCCAAACCTTTGTCTTGTTATTGCAGGTCCTAGAGATATAAGGACCCCGTTTCTAATTACAGTCTCAGCAACCAGCTACTAGACGACTCCACACTGGCCTCTTCCTACCTACTGTTCGTGGTCCCCAGATATTGTATGGTCTAGATGACTACCCAAAGGATGAAAGTACTACCTTAAACATATGAACAAGTATGAGTGTTCATGTCAAGCAACACCACTCAGGGACACATCCTCAAAGCATGAGGAGAGCCAGGCTCTGGTCTCAGCCCCTCTCTGGTTAATGACATCAGTGGACCAGAGCTTCCTGAATATCATTCATGGCATAAGAACATTGTACAATGTGATCTCCACAATCCCTGCCTCTCAAAGTCTGGATTCTGTCTCCCTTCTGTTGATAATCTGGAGATCTTCATTAATTCTCAAGAGATGAGATTGTGTTCAACCACCCAGGCAGACAGTTCAAGCTGATCAAAGATAAGTACCCAGTGAACAGTTTCTGGTGAGCTGCTGTGTCTGCAGTGATCAATCAATTTGAGATTCTCATGCTTGTGGCATTCCTGCCATAGAACAAGCATGTTCCTAGATTTCCTCCACTGTTCCTAGATTTGGACTAGATTCACTCTGGTAGAAAATTTGGGAGCCAAGCCGGGCGGTGGTGGCTCATGCCTTTAATCCCAGCACTCGAGAGGCAGAGCCAGGTGGATCTCTGTGAGTTCAAGGCCAGCCTGGTCTACAGAGCGAGATCCAGGACAGGCACCAAAACAACACAGAGAAACCCTGTCTTGGAAAAAACCAAAAAGAAAAAAGAAAATTTGGGAGCAAATTTGAGAACCTTCATTTACTACTTTATGTCCTATGGGAAAGATTCATTGAACAAGAAACTGCTGTTCCTCTCTGGTCCACAGCCCCCTCTATTTTGGAGCTACTCTCTTCCCTCTACCTTCTTCATAATTTACACCTGGACTATTTCTCTCCTAAATGACCTTGAAATCCTACGGGTTTCTCTTTCCATCTCTTTTCACTTCATAGGACAGTTGGGTCTGATGATTTTCTCTGAAACAGGAGTATCTATAGAAATACATATGGATATTTTCACTTGTTATCAAGGCCATAGACAAAGTAGACCTGGTCTTCCTTTAAGGCTTATCTTTCACATCCTCTTCCCACGTATTCTTAGCTCCCACTAAAGTGGATCATTCCTTGCTCTTATCACATCCAGCCTCACGTAACTAAAATTGCCCCTGTCCTCAAACATCTGAGATATATGTCAACCCTTAGGCTTGAAGGCACTTGCCTGTCTTATGGCCTCTTAGATTTCATCCTGTAGTTACAAGGACATGCCTGACCTAGACTGAAGCTTGATTTTCATATCCCAAATGGACATGCCCTCTTCTCAATTGAAATTCATCTATTATTGTTAGTGCTTTTCAGCGGTATTATAATCTACCCTCTTTGTTGTTGTGTGTAAATTATTGAAGTTGTGAAATTTCTGAAGCGAATGAAACTTTGTACAGCGTTCTTATTTGAAAGATGTTTTGTATGTTTTACACTATTCTAAACAGGAATGGAGGTGGCTTTTTCTGTAGTCTACTGCTTTTTAACCCAGCATCACTTACCCTCCTGAGGGTACACCACAGTATTTTGTACAAAGGTATGCATAACTCATATTTGCTGGATGAAGTGGATGCAGTCACCTTAATGTGGAAATGAGTATGAAGGTAGAAAATCACAAGCTACAAGTTTTACTCATGTTAATACTGCTGCAAATTGCTCCTATATTGTACAGGGGAGCCTGAAAAATCCTCATTATTTCATCAATTCATTGTCCCAGCATTTTTTTAGATCTATTCAAATGACTTTTATGGTACTGGAATAACAAAAGATTGGTAAACTGCTTATTATGAGTCCTGTGATTGACAAAAGATAACGAGTTCCATGACTTCCTAATGATATGAGGCAGAGTGTGGCAGCCTAGTAGCTTTGACAGCTCATCTGGCAGTCTTGCACGTGTTCAGTTTCTGTTTCCACGTGACTTTGTTGCCCCTGCCCGAGTCTCAGTTTCCCCCTTTAGTTTGCTCTGCCAGTGTATGGTTAGCCATTGTGCCACAAGCCAAGTTTTGAAGATGGATTTGCCTGTCTGTCTCTGCGCCCTTCCTATGTCATTGCTGTGATCATACAACCATACCCACAGTAGGCTATTGGAGCACAAAGCTATACTGAGTCCACCATATCTTGTGAGTGATTGCTACCCTGAGTGAGTTGAAAACCAACAGACAGCTGGAGAAGTTATGAATCACAGCCCTGCACAGCAAAGCTTTTGCTAGGTTAATATCTGTAGACTGGTGACCTTGATACACAGCTGCTGCATGCTTTTGAAATCGAATGATTGTTAGACAGCGTTATTGTGTGATAGACAACTGGGCTGGGCATGGTGATGCACGCCTTTAATCTTAGCACTCAGAGACAGAGGCAGGTAGATCTCTGTGAGTTCGAGCCCAGCGTGGTCTACACATCGAGTTCCAGGACAGCCAGGGGTACACAGTGGAACTGTCTGGAAATCAAAACACAGGAAAAATAGTTAACAGATGCCCTAAGAGAAAAGGTAACCTCAGGCCCATACATCCCTTAGCAAGGATATGGCAAAGGGTCAAATGTAGTAGTTTCCTGCTGAAGTGTCCAAGGGTGGCTAAATGCAATACTCACTGAATAATCAGAGGTATTCTGGAAAGTTAATTTTGCTGCAAAATTGCTGTTTTTACTTGAGTTAGATGAATTAGAGGAACACTAGGGGCAGTTTCAGATTCTATGGAATATCTTGATTCAAAGTCATAAGAGAAAACCCTCAGCTAACTCATTTCCTACAAACTCATTAGCATAGCCATTTCCAGCACAGTTGTAGCAAATTAACATGGGCTGCCTTGCCACAGCTGCAGTTAGCAACGTGCTAAGGCATTATGAACTATGGGTGCCTTAATGAAGCTTGACGGGGTCTAGAACCTTGTGAGAAACAGTTCTGGGGACACCATAGGACTCTGGGAAGGTGTAATAACCTGAGATAGATATGGTTTTTGTCATGAGTTGTTCTTATTACCATTCACTAGGACTGTAGTGAAGGGTCCATTTGTGATGCTCTTAAATTCAAAGGGGCCTCTTTTGAGTCAGTGGAGATTCTTCCTATGGTTTCTAAAGTCTTCTGTCAAGTTTTAAGGTCTTTGTCTCAAATATCCTGGAGCTTAAGGAAAGTAAATTGCAATCTGAAGTAAAACTTACCTGAATACCCCTTACAGTGGGTATCTTATGTCCATTAACAATATTTTGAATCCCCATAACTCTTATAATATATACTTTGGTTGGTACATTTCAATTTAAAAATGAGTACTATTATTACCTAGGGAAAAAGAAAATAACATCTGTTAGTGAAGAAATTAGAGCTCTTATGCAGTGCATTAGGAACATAAAACTGAAGATTCTATGAAAAACATTATGGTAGGTCCTCAAAGATTTAAAAATGGAATCATTGTGTGATCTCACAATCCCATCTCTGAATTTATACTCCAAAGAACCAAAAATAGGGACTTGAGCAGGGAGGTGGGCACCAGTGTCCATAATAGCATACTTCCAACAGCTGAAAGGTAGCAGCAGCCTAAGTGTGTGGCATTAAAGGAACAGATGAACACAGTGTAACAACGTTCGGGTCCAGTGGGATTTGTAAGTCTCCTAAGATGGCAGGACACTCTCATGCGCCCCTCCGAGACGGCTGAATACTGAAGGCACCTGGGCACAGTAACAAATACATCAAGCATATAGACAAGTTCTACTCTTAGCGGCAATCAGCACAACTGTAGCTGGGAGGCCTAGAGGAAGCCAGGAGAGGGGAGTTATTTTAAGGAGTGTAGAGCTTCAGTTTGGGA
Source organism: Peromyscus aztecus (assembly GCA_902168405.1). Lineage (NCBI taxonomy): Eukaryota > Metazoa > Chordata > Mammalia > Rodentia > Cricetidae > Peromyscus > Peromyscus aztecus. Next base: position 10,929 of record CABHPQ010113493.1, read on the forward strand.
AGATGGAAAATTGCTGAAAATGGAGGGTGGTGATGGGTTCCCAGCAATGTAAATGTGCTTAATACCCCCAAACTCCATACCTAAAAACCACATAAATGTTGATTTTTAAATTGGATATATTTTACCAATATTTTCAAAAGTGAAGACAAAAGCTATTAATTACTAGCTTAAGTGGCATCAGATGCCTCCCATGGTCACTCTGGCGACATTTTGGACTCGCCCTGTGAGTGGATAACCCTTCTCTGCTGGAGTAGCTAACATGACGTGGGGTTGTGGTGAATGGGGCACAGGTTACAAAGCCAGACGCGTGACTGTAAATCCCAAGGACATCTCGTCAGACTATGGGTCAAGCTAATTAGCCTTTCCTTACACTTCATTTTCTCTTCAGTAAATAGTGATGATAACATCTACCTAGAAAAGGATTCTGAAGCTATTAAACATCTTTGAGTTCAAAAAGGTTGTTTATTTTTCACCAAGCCTTCTGATTTCCCTTCATTTGGGTTGCTAAATACCACTTAAGCGAACAACAGTTTAAGGTGTAAGTTTCATCAAAGATCACGGACAGATCAAGGTCCACACAGGTTGCAAAAGAGTATAATTATATTTTTCAAGCTATTCTTTTCCACTTTGCAAACTTAGCTTGTAGATACTACTTGTGGTACAATAATCAGACTTTGTATAAGCATGATACTGCTTACTTCATATCCATCAGTATGTTCAGCTTATGATAATTCAATATTAATCAAAAGTGCTTTGCAATTTGTTAATAGAGAAAGTGCAAATAATCATGCCTTAAATGACTAGTAATAGATAATTGACATTTTGGGTAGCCCTACCATCCAGCATAAATGAAATAGTTAATGCCTGTTGTACATGTAAGAACAAGCCTTGACTTCTAGAGAAGGCTAGATTAGAAATGTTGGGTGTGACTGTAAGCCTGTGCTTACAGTACAAAGGCTTTGGAGAGACAGATTGCAATGTTGGAAAACTTGTCAAAAAAGTTGATTTCCTGCTGCTGCAGAAGATTAGATGGAGTTGTAGCAAATAAAAAATTAAGGATTTTTTCCCATGCAAAAGTAAAAAATGTGTATTGTGTGGGTTTGAGCAATAAAATATGTTCCTAAATCAACAGAAGTAACTGCTGTGTTTCACTTTGCTCGGGGGCTTGACTTCTGTTTATTCTTTTGGTCATTCTTTTTGCTTGTGTAAAATCCACTATGGAAATGACTAATGAGGACCATAACTGCCGTCAACATGTACTGGAAGAGAATGATATGAACAGATAAAGAGCTTTTTAAAATCACAGAGCCAGGTATCATATCTAGATACATTGGGAGAAAAAAAATTAGTAAAAAGTACTTAAGTGTCTTTGCTAAGAAGTATTATTTTTAATTCAAAGCTTTTATGTTTATGTGTTCCCTGATGGAAGCAATGACTAGCATCCTTTGCTCCATTTGCTTCCAAGCAATATTGGGGGAAAAAATGAACAAAATATGCAATGAGAAAAAAAATCTGTGCAAGTCCCCAGAGTAAGGACTCGCTGACAGTATAATGGATGTTTTCCATTTCCTCTTGTCTAGAGTTCTAGGTGGTTGCAGGCCATATATTACCGTCCCTTCGCTCCCACCATTTCCACCCACATTAATGGAAGGCCCCATTGCAGAAACAAGGCAATCTGCAGTCTTATTGTTATTTATGGAGTGAGATCATTCTATCTGGCATAAGTGCTTCATTGCCTTCTTCACACTCTCAAGACAGAGAAGCACTCACAGAAACTGTTTGAAGAGGAGAAGAATTAAGACCTCCCCAAAGTGTCACTTTTCAGCAATCACTTTAAAATAGATGTTTCAATAAACATTTCCAAGTGTTTGCATTGATTTTGCTCCCATCATCCATCTCCTCTCCCTCCCCAAACTCCTCTTCACATGCAGGAAACATCTGCAGATTTAGAGGTGCCTGTTGGGAGAGAAGTGTTGCTACTTCTTTTTCCAAGGTCTCCATCAGAAAGTCAAGAGCTTAAAAAACAACAGTTCATTGAAATTGTCAAGGAAGTGAACCTAGTGGGTGGTGAGCTTTCACCCAAACTCCTGAACACAATAAAAGCGTTCCTCTGTTCAAGGCTATTGATGTCTACATGCAGTGTATCATCTCTTTTGAAATCATCCGGGAAAGATTGGGATGTCTTTGCTTATCCTTCTTTCCAAAGTGGGGATTGAATATAGGGCCTCACAGCTCCCAGCCATGCACCTTACCACTGAGCATCACACCACTGAGCCCTATTCCTTACAGACTGATTAGTTGTCATGCCTGAGGGGCTCTTTGCTTCCCATGTCACTCTCATTTCGTCTTCTTCCTATTGTCTAATGTTTACACATTCATTAAACCATCATCCTAGGTGAGATTAAGAACTCTCCCATACTCCAGGTCATAATTCCTAAGGTCATATTTTCAGTTCAGCTTTGCTGAATTACATACATGTTGGGAGCTGGATTTCAAATTTGAATATAGTCATGTTCATATACAGATTGAGGAGTATTCTGCAGAGGCCTAGGCTCATTAGACAAGAGGCATTTAACCTGGTTCTTTGCCTTTGCTGACATTACTGCCTTTTATTTCACTGGGAAAATAGAAGCAATCAGATGACATTTTGCATAGACTCCCACACCACAGCTAACCCTCATTAGCATTGGAAACCATGCTCATCCCCTGCTCCTCTCTCCTTGTCTCACTATCCTTCCTCTTCAGATTGGATCTTTATGTGGCTTGAATTGTGTCCTCCACTCTATTGAAGTTTATGTATCCAAGTCCCAAGTCCAAGTGCTTCAGAGCATGATCTTATATTTGGAAATGTGGTGTTTGTTGCTGCAATTAGTTCAGTTAAAATAAGGTCACCACAGCCAGGTGTAGTTGGCTGTGACACCTATGGTCCCAGAACTTGGGAGGGTAAGGAAGAAAGATTGTGAGTTGCAGTCCAGTTTGGGTTGGAAAGGGGGTTCATATTGGAGTAAGCCTTTATTCCAATATGGCTGGTATCCTCATTAAAAGGGGAAATTTTAAGCAAAGACTCGTGTACAAGAAGAACATCTGTGAAGATTGGAGCTATGCTAGTAGAAATCAAGGAACTACAAAAAGCAAAGAAGTCTAGAACAGATCCTTCCAGAATATCCACAGAGAGAGCATGGCCCTGCTAACTCCTTTATCTCCTATCCTGCCTCCAGAACTGTCAGACAATGCGTTTCTGTTGTTTAAGTTGCTCAGACTGTGAGACTCCTACATGGCTATACTAACAAGCTTGCACAAGGTCCCATCACTGTCCCTTTCAAGACCGCATCCCTGAAAACATTGTGACAACTTTTCTTCTGTCCGTATGCAATTGTGCTAGTATACAATCATATTGGAAGCCATCCCCAGCCATGTTCTTGTTTCTTTGCTCCTTTGTATACAGAATTATTGGAAAATTGTGGTGATATTTTATTTGTGTTGAAATGTGATATTTTATTTGTATGTTAATAAATAAATTTTGCCTGGAGAGCAGAGGTCATAGACATAAACAAAAGTCAGGTGGTGGTAGCACACGCCCTTAATTCCAATCACATGGCAGGTAGAGTCTCTGTGTGGTCAAGGACACAGCCAAGCGTGGTTACATGAACCTTTAATCCCAGTACCAACCGTAGAGACCTGGAGGTCTGTATAGACAGGCAGTGATGAGCAAGTGATGTGACTGGGCTTGGAGCCAATGAGAAGGCAGAACAGGAAGGCAATAAAGGCACAGGTTAGACAGGAAGAATCTCTCTTGGGAAGCTACAGTGAGGTGGTAAGCTAAGGTTAGTCGGTGGCTATTCACTATTTTTCAGATCTCTTCGGCTATTACCCCTGTATTTGGCTCTTATTTAATAAGAAAATTTAATAAGAAATACCCCTGTGTTTCTTACTTAATAAGACTGTTTAGAAATTCATCTACAGAAAACTTGTGCATGATGATTGTCTCTTCTTTGTCTCCTCTGGTCTCTTTGGAACTAAATTCAAATAGGGTTTTATCCTCAGTGCCCTTGACCTCTCCATGGTGAAATCCCATGTACACACCTCAGTATTTACTTCACACCATCATCTGTCAACAGCATCCATTTAGATTCCATGACACCATTTCCTTTTTGGGTTCTTTTTCTCGTTCACTTCATCACTCGCTGCATCTCATTTTATGTAATGTCCTTACCACGTGAGTCCTTCAGAGTCAGTCAGCATGACTTGTCCATCATTCATTCTGTCCCCAAACCCTAGCATCCCTGCTTGCCAAGCTCCCCAGGAATTTGTCATGATTTTACCATGGCCCTTATGTTTGCAATTCTTTTTGCCACTGATGCTGTCCAGAAAGCCTCCCATGATAAAAAATCTTGTTTATTATTTGGTACCATTCTTATTTTGTTTTTACTTTTTTTAAAGAAACACTGAAAGATTCACAAAGTCAGGGAGCTTGTAACAACCATTAGGAAAGATCCTGACATACAAGACTGACTGACTGACTGCTCCACAGCTAAGCTGAGACAGACAACCAAGTAAATCTGATAGGGCTGCACCTCTCTCAGCGCTGTGTCCCTCCCAGCAAACTGTACATCTTGATGTGAACCTCTGCTTCCCTCTGTCCTGGGATCCTGCCGAGCACCGTGTACGAATCTTGTGGTGATACACTTTGAGAAACTTCTTTGCTCTTTTCTGCTCTTGGAGTCTTAACAAATACTTATTATGCTATTTTGAATGACTAAATGTGTAGTTAGTTCTTAGGTCTTAGATTCTTAGTTTTGAAATATAATCCTCATCCAACTTGATTTTTATATGGCCTTATTATATGGCAGGTTTGATTTAAGGGATTTAGGCTGCACATTTTCCCAAATGTAACAACAAGATCACAAGATCCTATTTGGAAACATTCAAGGCGCATAATGAAGCCTGAGTTGACTCAGCAAAGCATTAAAAGGACAAATCTTGAGGCTGGAATTCCAGTGGTTAAAAGCACTTGTTACTCTTGCAGAGGACCTGGGTTTGCTTCCAAGTACCCACATGGTGGTTCAAAACATCTGCAGCTCCAGTTCCAGGGAAGTCCAATGCCTTCTGAACTCTGCACAGACAGACATGCATGCAAAACACCCACACTTAAAATAAAATGAATAAACCTGATTTTAAAAAATAAAGGACCAACTTTTAAGGACTAGTATGAACAATGTTTCTATTTGTGCATGAGATCACAGAAGCCAAGTGCCTACATTTTTCTTTCTGTACCTATACATGATCTGTGCTCTTCACATCTGGAAAGAGCCTTTCATCATGTGATAACTAAGTTCCACTGGGTCTTAGTCCAAATTCCTTGGCACATTACATCAGCATTTCTTAAGCCTTTCCACTGAAATACTTCTGATATCAGGAAAGAGCAACACTTGTTCCCAAGGGTCCAGCTCTGTAAACCACGAGTCATCAGAAAATTCAAGAGGGCTTCATGCTCTGCCATCAAAACACTGTGGAATTTTCCAACCCATGATTTTTTTAAAGGTGTTTGTTTGCTAGATTTGTATTGAAGACTGAACCCATGACTTTATAAATATCAGAAAAGTACTCTCCCACTGAAATACACCCCCAGCTCCATATTTCACCTCACTGAGTTCATTCAGAAATAATTAAAGTGATTATTTTAACCATGTTCTGTCTGTTGTGAAATGGTTTCTGGTGTTTTCAGTTATTTACAAAAGAACACTAAAGGTAAAGCATGTGTGTCTTGTGACTTTAATGAACCTGTAGGACCAAGTATCCATTGAAATCCACAATTTGGGGCTTCTTACATGGTCTCTGGATAAGAACGAATTAGCTGTCCTTGTTAGGCATAGCTCTGGCAACTATTGAACACAGCTCACTGCCTACAGAGGCTGCTTTCCGATCAGAAGGCTGCTTTTGGCAGGCGACAGCTTCCTGTCTCATCCAATCCTCATCTCTAATGGAATGATGCATCACTGTGTAATGGGTCCTGTTTTATTCATTTTGTTCTGTTAAGCCTGGATCAATAATGCAACAAACATCCCAAAGGCTCACATTCTCCCCAACTCTCACTGTGGTGTCACCTGTCTCAGCCCAAGATTCAGCTGAATAATAATCAATGCCTAAGAAGATTTTAATTACCTGTATTTCTAGAGCACTGTAACACAGTTTCGCTTTAATTAACTTAGGGGTTTTCCATGGCCTGTTCTCTAAGGAGCAGTCACTAAGGTGAACGCAGAGGTGGAGTTTACATATGAAGGCATGGGTCACAACATGGAATAAACTGACGGGAGGGAGAAATGGTAACTCTGTGTGAGAACGCCATGCAAGGTGACATCAGGAAAGTGGGAGGTCAGACAAGGAAGGAACATCACAGCTCACTTGGCCTTGAATACCAGAACTACGAACTTGGAGTTCATTAAATAAAAGCAACCGTGCTGCCCAGGGGAGGCTACGGGACGCTTTTGATACAGAAAGTGGCATGATTGAAAAAGCAGCTTTTGACAATACTGCGGAATAGTGTAGCTGGTCAGCACTGCTGAGGCTGTCACTGTAGGCCAGGCAGAGGCCAGGAGGCATGCAGGGTAGAAATGAGTGTGAGTTTGTAACTATTGCCTATCTGAGGCCTCATCTCTAAG
>CABHPQ010113502.1:0-11420 GCA_902168405.1 Peromyscus aztecus
CTTTCAGATTGAAAACTAAAGTGACTTAGCCATGCTGGCTCAAGACCGTGTCCTTACTTTTAGACTCTAGTCTGAAAGGTGCCGTGCACTTTGAAGGGGCCAATAACCCTCTTTTCGAGGAGCTGCCCTGGAAGCCATGAGAGCTGGGCAGCATTCTCTGTCCTTAAGATGCCAGTTTCCACCCTTCCCCAAGATACGGCAAGTAAATGGCGTCAAACTGGGCATGGTTGTTCACACTGCCATCCCAGCACTTGGGAGACTGAGGCAAGAAGTTCCAGGCTAGCCTGCCTTATGCAGTCTAAATGACTCATCCATGTGGAGGAGAAGCTGAGCTGTGAGTCTGCAGAGCCCAGCCATGTGGGGCATCATTACGGCACTACCTAAACCAGACTATTTCACATGTCACGAGACCTGGGTGTCATGTGCAGTCCTCGTGTCCATTCTGATTCCATGGTGTGTGTAGTCGGAGGGGTGTCTGTGTTTCCACCAAGCTCCAGGCTGAGGCAGGGGCTGCTGCTCCTCAGACCACACATTGAGCACCAGGAGCCAAGGCTAGCGGTTACGGTTAAGTTCAGCTAAGGAGGTGGGACCTTGTGGAACTCTGCCCAGAAAACTGTAATTATTAACACATATCTCCTAAATGCTGGGATTATAATCCAAGCTTTCTCTCTAAGTCCAGGATTTGAGGCCCAGGATCCCCGAGGTTCCCCTCTGCTACCTTAAGTCCTGTCAAACAGATGGGTCTCACCTGTTTCTTCAAGTTTCTGATAAAGTGCGCGCTTAAGGCTACTTTGGTTTCTCCTGCAGATGTTTGGTTTCACTGGCAGATGTTGGCATGCTCACGGGTCTTTCTTGTGCTTCAAGTCCATTATCCACAGACAGAGTGAGCAGGCAGTTATCCTCACCAAAGCATCAGACTTCACATCCCACCTACCGCTTTCTGGTCTGCTCAACTTGGAAAAGTCTTCAAGTCCACATGGCATCTTTTTCCTCCTCCACCTTTCTGCCGCTGTTGGCAACTGTCTACATAGCACATATGGCGCCATGGGATCCAGTTACCAGAAAGTGGTGTAGCCTGAACACACACACACACACACACACACACACACCCCAATATGAGGAGATACTTTGCTCCAAGAATGGATAACCTTAAACATTAATAAGTAGAAAATCTGTGAAATCAAAGCATTTTTTTCTTTTTTGTATAATAGCCTTTCATTCTTTTTATGATTTTGTCTTTGAAAGCTCTTTCTACAGATGACAGATGATATTGTTCTTCCATCCTGCTGCAGACAGAATTAAGGGAGGAAGGGGGAAACTATTGTAGAACCTCCATTCTGCACCACGGTTTTTATAATTAATATATACAACCGAGCAGAGAAAGGTACGTTATAATGAAATGCAATTAGGAGGTGTTCGTTCTTTCCCCACACATGATGACTGTAATTTCCTTGGCTGTTTAGAAGTCAACCATTATCATTACATTTTGCACATATCTTTTCTTATTTTTTGCCCCTGAATTTGTTTATTTTCAATATAAAAAAAAACAAACAAACCAAGATGTAGAGAATTTGATATTTGGATGACATTGTCTTGTGCTTATCGCTCCTGGTGATCATCAAACCTGACACCATTTATGGAATTTCTTGCATTGGCTTGGCTTCCGATGTTTAATTAATGGACCTTTAAAAATAGCTCCAAATAAAACTGTAATTTCAATTTACAAAAAAAAGCCTGGGTTGGATGACAACATTACATTTTCCTTCCATGTGGAAAGGAACCAATCTGATTTTATAGTTATCTGTCATCTTGGACTTTAATTATAACTCTCTCGTACAAACTGACATTTACACATGTGTGCGGGGCTGCCCTAGCTTTGTGCTCTTCATTTTCTCTCTTTTTTGTCTGATTCTCCTCAACCTGAATGGAAAAATAAGGGTTGAGAGAATCCAGCCATCATGTGCAGGAAGGTGGTATGTGATGGGTTGAAGTTGGGACCCTTTGAGGTCTCACTTTTCACTTCCTCTGCCCTTTATGGGGCTGGAAGAGTCGGGCACCTTAGCATCTGTATAAAGTGTCTAAACCATTTGGAATTATGGAAAAACTCACTTTGAGCATTGAAGACCCACCATCCTGTAGAGAAGAGAGCAGTCCTCAAGTACAAGAGACTTTAATAAAAATGTGTGGCCTTGAGGTGAGGAGCTTTACTGGGATGAGAGTGGGAATAGACACAATTATAGAGCAGGATCTCCGGCAGCAACTGCAAAGGCATGATTTTTACTCAACATCTCTTAAGCATCCTGAGACTTGAAGATAGTGGTGGCATTGATTCTCATGTACTGGGTTTTATTTTGGGCATTTGTTCAAAAGCACACATTGCAAAGGATGGCTATTGCCTTTAAGGTCAAGTTTGATAATTTGGAAACTGCTATCAGCGAGGTGGCTAGGTCACAGACATGGTCTGTTCTTCCATACCTGGAGAACCGGAAGCCACAGGAAGAACACAGAAAAAGATGGACATTTCCTTTTATTCTACATATGTAATGTGTTTGATTAAACTGGCAATGTCATTAACAATCTGAACTAGCCCTTGTTAGCCTACAAAGAGAAGTCAAAGCAGACAGAAAAACAGAGGAAAGACTCTTGGATGGCGTTGGAATGGGACCTGCTTCTTGCTTCAAGCTTGCCTCTGGTTGCCAGACAGTTCCAGTCCAGAGAGTGAGCGGCTTGCAGATCCTGGGGAGCCTTGACTCCTTTTTCCTGTTTCCCTAGTCCCTGTTCTTGCCACCAAGGCAGAGAATGGAAAAAAAAAAAAAGGCTAAAAAAGGCAGCATTACGTCCCACTGCACAGCTCTGTTTCCAACCCTAGGCGATTTCCTTCCACCCAGGAACAGTCTTCTCAGCATCTAAGCTGGGACTTAATTAACTTTCCTTTATGCCATTCTGCTTTTGAGCATGCAAAGTTAGCATGAAACCACTTCTCTGCTCAGCTCTGATCTCTCACTATGTGTGTGAGCCACGCAGGCCTTTTGAAATCTTTACAATGTTTTCTGAATTTCATGAGAATCCGAGGCTAAAAGGTGTGACAGGCATTTTGGTCTCTTCCCTTAGATTTTTCCCCTCTTTGAAATTTTCTCACCGTGTAGCTCAAGATGGCCCTGAACTCAGGATCTTCTTGCCTCCTTCTTCAAGGTTGAGATTGCAGGTGTGAGCCACCACACCCGGCTTCCCTCAGATTTTTCAACTTGTTTCTTCTGGGCTGTGTGCCCAGCTCTGCGGTAGGCTGCAGGGAGTGCGGAACGTAGGACACGCGTCTCCTTCTTCTGTTCAGTTACAGATCCTCAGTCTGGGCCACATTCAGATCTGATTTGCCCACGAGTTTCCCAAGTGACTTTCACAGAGGTTTAACTGTTCCTCCCATTCCTCCCGATTGTCAAGGACTGAGGCCTCTATCAGGTTGTCAAGAAAAGAAAGCAAAATCGAGTGTGACCTAATGCCAAGAAGCCAGATCAGGAGTCGCAGTTCAAGGTGTGCCCACTCAGGACTGTCCACCCTGGAACCAGATGGAACCTGGAACCTGAATGAAGTCTGGCTACCCATCTTCACAACAAGGTGTGATGGGGTGGGAGCAGTGCTGAAGACCAGGGGAAAGATTACGGTAGTCGTATCACCACACAATAAGTTTCCCATAAATGTTGGCAAGTATTAGTTTTGGGGTGTGTGTGTGTGTGTGTGTGTGTGTGTGTGTGTGTGTGTGTGTGTGTGAGAGAGAGAGAGAGAGAGAGAGAGAGAGAGAGAGAGAGAGAGAGAGGAGAAGGGGGCACATGCTCTCTAATGCTCCTCATTTCAGCCTCTACCAGGTGAGGATGACTCCAGCCAGAGACAGCCTAATGTGGGACTGGAACAGTTGCAGAAAGCCCTGTTCTCAGGAGGACCCTCCATTTGGGCTCATCTTGCTGTGGCCATCTTGAAGTTCTTTAGCTTTCAACTCTGGGCTCTACAAATCACCGAGCCCCATTATCTCCAATCTACAAAGTGAACTGTGGCTTTTGATGGTGGCAGGCTCTGGAGGGAAATCCTGCAGGTACTGTGGGTGTCCTCTGATCCTCCTTCAGTCTCACATCTGGATCAGGCATTTACTTTCTGCTCAAGGTGAACTTCAAGAATCAATGGCTGGTGATCTCCTGGCCGGATATTGTGGGCAATTGCTTTGTTTTTGACTCTTATGGGAAGGAAACTCTAGCATTTATTTAATTAAACCAATCCCACACACACCCTTCCCCTCAGTCAACATTGCGTTGCTGTACGGTTTCAAAGCACACTGACAACAGCCATGACTGTCTGCTATGGGCTACTACACGAATGTAGCTTTTCATGGTCCCATGGTCCCATGGTCCCATGGGGTCTTTTCAGTTATTCAAGATCACTCTACAGTTAGTCAGACCTTAAGACTTCTTTTCAAAACTGAATCCCAGGAAACAGTCCTACATTACCTTTGTTGGCCAGGCTAAGATGGTTCTGAACATGCCCTTTGAACTGAAATATCCCTTCTTCTGGCTCTGATGCACCCCTGGCATGATTCTGTCAGTTCTATACCTGCCCAGCATCAATTCAGTTTTTCTATTTCTTCTTTTAATGTCAGGCTATGGCCAGTGACTGACAATTATAATTACTCCCTGGAGAGCCTCATATTAATAACAGCCATTGATCTAACACTGATGATTCTGAGCATTTTTATTCCCTAACCTCAGATAGGAGACTTTAGCTCCTCCGAGCTTGGATTCTGTGGCTTGCCACGAAGATCCAAGACCAGGCTCCAAAACAATAGGAAACCTTCCTCTCCAGATCAGCCCCCTGCACAGCCCCCTCTCCTCAAGATTTTTTTTCTCTTCTTGATCAACATATTATTATTTTAAAAAATCCATTTTGACTTTCTCTTGCCAGAAAAGGCTCTCTAACCCCCCTGCTGCACAGCAGGAAGCTCCTTTCAGACAAGCTCAGATTGCTGGGTGGAGGAGACCACAATTATACCCCCTTTCAATGACATGTCTGGGGTTGCGGTGGCTCCAGACAAAGAAGCCGAAATGTACGAAAGTTTCTGTGTCTTCAAGACAGAACCTAAAAATACCTGCCTGAGATGCAGATTGGGAACTATTTCCAACAACAGGGCTCCAAGCTTTCCCCACTGGGAGCCTGAGAGCCTGTGAATTCTTTTCAGTGGGCTGTCGAAGGAACCTGGTGATCATGGGAGTGATGCATGGAGACCAAGGAGGCTGGAAGACTTCCCCCGAGGCACCTTAGCCTATTTCACCTGCTGGGCCGGGAGACAGGCTTCCCTGGGTCTGTGGGCGGCCAAGGAGACCAGGAAGAGGACAGGCTCTCTAGGGACTTGCATGGTTGCTATTGGTCCTACAGACAGAAACCGGTCTGTCACCAGACGTTGAAGAAGAGAGAAATGTGAGCAGCTCCGGGAGGACTCTTAGAAATTTTGGAGTCATTCCCTTTGCTTGGTGCTTCAGTTATGTAGAATAGAGTCCCCACTCAGTGGGCGTGGCCTTGGTGCTCTCTTCCTGTGATGGAGAACTTACTGCCTGCAGCGGCATCCCACCAACCTGCCTTTGCCCGCTTTCCTTCAAAGTTATTTCATGTTCAAAATTGACCTCTCCCTAGTATTTATGGGCCCTAGAGCATTCTTCTCATTTCTCTTTTGTATTTTAATAGACACTTGGAGACTTGCTCACAGCCTTCTACAAAGCTTGTCTTCCTTGGGCCAAGGTCACCGTTTCCTTCAACCTTTCCTTCTGTAGCCTTGGCTCTACCTCTACGTGTCCCTCTTGAGAAGTCTGTCTAAGACCCTCTCAATGATGGCAGAGAGAGCATGACTACTGCTGTGGGCCTCTAAGAGGGCATTCCAAGGACGTTTAAAGGCACTCTCATGGTATGGTGTTGAGTACATTCCACCTGATACTTGGAGATGGACAGGGGCCAGCTGGGCAGACCAGGGCTTGTCTTGAGATGATAAACTTGAAGCTTATGATGTCACCCTGTGCAGGAGTGTCTCTCGGCACTTTAGGTCAACCTCTCTGTTGCAGAAGAACTCTCAGTCTGTGACAAGGATGCATGCCTAGAAGGACAAGGAAGAGTGTCTCCCAGTTTGCAGAACTGTGTGAAAATGAACCATGCCTTAAGGGGGAGAGCAGAGGAGACCACACTCACTTAGAACTTTTCTTCACTCTTTTAAAAGGGACGTAGGACACCTGTAGGAGCCCCACTGGAAAAAGAGGGCTAGTAATGACAGCAGAAAGTCTGGGCCAGAAAGCTGTGGGCTTTGCACAAAGATAATTTCCTTGGTCTTTTCTCATTTTTTTTCTTGTGATCTTTTCCTTCAAAACAAGTTGTTTTGTCTTTTTTTTTTTTAATTAAAAAATTTCACCCTCCATAAGGAAAGTTGAAAGTGAAGTATCAGGAGTGACCAAATGTCATCATGTAACTTCAATACCCGCTTTCTGAGCAAGTGCACCTCTGTTTCTCTCTTCAGACGTGTACACACCTGTGCACATACTGACACACACACATATACACATACACACATTGACACACAAACAAGCACACATACTCAGAGACACACATATACACATATCGACACATAGACAGACAGACGGACAGACAGACAGACACACACACACACTCACACACACACACACACACACACACACACCATACCTCTAAGTGGTTTTCAGACATTGCAATACATTCCTTTTCCCATTTACATCTTTTAGGGCATCACCCAGGGTATAAGATGATCCTTTCTTAGTCAGTACACCCTATAACATCTCTGAAAGTCATTAACTTGTAACACCATTGAACAATGTCCATTCTCAAATTTTAAAAGTATTGAAAGCAAAAATGTTGTTTCAATTTTTTTTCAATCAGGTCCTTGTATTTCATAGGGTCTCCTGTTTTCTCTCCCGATGCAGACGTTTACCCCGTCTTCTGGACTTTGTTATGTCACATCATTTGAAGAGTCTTGGCAGAATCCTATGGAGCAAGTCACGTTCTGAATTTCTCTGATTAACCTTTTCACATTTATAGTAAGGTTAAGCAGTTTGTGCAAGAATGCAAACCTTTCTCATAGGATCACATAGACTTTTTTCGGTCTGCTTTTGCATGTTGTTTTTGGCTTTATTATAATTTTTAGTCATCTTTCTATGCCCACCCTCCCCTGTCCCGCAACAGCAATGAGGACTTGAACACCCACAGCAAGGCACTCATTTCGTATATAAGAGAAGATGGCTAATCATGAGCAGCTTCTATAGAATTCCGAAGAGTTTTGAAAAGACTCCAATGTAAGCAACTATAAATGGATTGTACCAATATGCATCTGGAGATAGAGCCCTAGTCATCAGTCTCATTTTACCATGATTAAGAGGATAAAAAAGCATGGCTTGAAGTACATGTGACATCAAGTTGTCCTATAAAAATCTACTGATCTGAGAAATGGGGAGCAGCATGGGTACTTGACCAGCTTTGTACTGCAGACTGTGTTGGCTGGTTTGCATCCTCCTCCTCAGCTCTGCTCAACATCTTCCGGGTATCTTGGGGTTCCCAGGATAGGTGGTACCCTACCAGAAGCTCTAGGAGGAGTCTATTCGTGATCTTCTGCTCCCCCTTCTTCTCTCTCTCTTTCTTTTTCTCTCTCTGTCCCTGTCTCTGTCTCTGTCTCTCTCTCTCATCAAGCCCCAGCTCAGGCTCCCCTAAGCCTGTCACCCTCAAAGCACTCAGTGCAGCTGTGGCTAATAGAGGCTGTACCAGTGTCTTGCTGTCCTTGTTCACACTTTTAATCTTGTCACTGCATCAACTGATGGATCCAGAGTTGTGCCCCCCCCCCCCCGGCATGTGCTCTTTTCCCAGCCCAGGCTTCCCACTGGCATCAGTTCATACTCATGGCTCCTTGAAGAGTGGAGTCATACTCACCTGAGACCCAGACTCATTTGAACATAACACAAACTAGCCAAGACCAGCACTGACGGGATGCCCCTCAGTGGGATTCATTTCTCCAGGGTTTATATCCTTCCCCTTCAGTTGCAGACACAGACGGAAGTCAAATGAACACCTGCGTGTTGCAGAACTTTACGGCCAGGCATGTTTGGAGGTTGTCATGTCTTCACACACAATGCATGTTTTTGTCCTTGTGGTAGATGCATATCAAAACAATGAGCCTTGTCACATTCCAAGAAAGACTCATTGTTGCAGTATCGCTCAAGTCACTGGGACAAGAACCTTTATGTCTTGGGGACTTGGTGGAACACCTGCCACTACACTCCTGCCTGGCAGTGTCACTTGTTTCAGAAGTTGTGTGACTGGAGGATGCCAGTCCTGAGATCCCTGGATGTGGGTGTGGCTTACGGTTTTCTGTCAGCCGCTTGATTCTGAAGCCCCAACAGACAGCACGTGGGTAAAGTACTTCTTATTTGGAGATTAAAAGCAGCCTTGGGGCATGGTTGTCTAATGGTTTTGCCCTACTGATGAGTCATGGAAAAGAAACCATTGTCATTTCATAAATATGCTCTTTTTTTTTTTTTTTTTTTTTTTTTTTTTTTGGTTTTTCGAGACAGGGTTTCTCTGTGTAGCTTTGCGCCTTTCCTGGAGCTCACTTGGTAGCCCAGGCTGGCCTCGAACTCACAGAGATCCGCCTGGCTCTGCCTCCCGAGTGCTGGGATTCAAGGCGTGCGCCACCAACGCCCGGCCATAAATATGCTCTTATTTTGGAATCTCCCACCAAGAGCCTAGAGAGATCTCTGCTGTTCTATTAAAGATGAAGATGTCACTGGATTCAACACGCCTTTATGAGCAGCATCTGGACGACAGTCACTAATCTAGATCTACTGGTGTCCTAAAGAGACAAAATCCTTGTTCTTTTCTTTTACTATTACCTTGGAAGTGTAAGTAGAGACATAATTGTGAATTGCTGCTTGTACTCGCCAGTCTGCATCCTTTAAGTGTGGCTGAGCCCTTCTCCTCAAGAGTCCCGCTGACAAGGTCTGGAAGGATTTTAGGAAGTAGAGGGCTACCCAAGAAGTGTGCAAAGCGCCATCTCGGGAAAACACGGAGCCGGTGGCTGGTGTCAGTTGCCGTCAGTCTAAACATTCCCTGCAGTCCTAATGAACCACATCTGCTTTGCCCTGCCTTCAGGCTGAGTCAGCCCAGCCATGACCAGAGCCACTTAGAGTTCTGCACGATCACATGACATGTGACTGCTTCTTGGCCTGTGATAAATAATCATGTCCGTTGACCTGTGAGAGTCTGTGACATATTTTATAGTGTGTGTATTGAGTCATTACCACAGCATCAAATCAAAGTGGGTGAATATTAGTACATTACTACTGTCGTTACAAAGAGAGAGAAAGAGAGGGAGAGAGAGAGAGAGAGAGAGAGAGAGAGAGGAAAGGAAAGGAAGGAATGGAGAGAGGGAGGAAAAAGCTGTGGAGGGATGGAAGGGAAGAAGATGGATAGATCATCTGGTCCATATCAGCTTCCCTGTGGCGGCCCCCTCCCTCCTGCCCCAGGCAGGATGGGCAGATTTGACTTTTCATGATGCTCTAGACCTCTGGGAGTTCATCCGGTTGAGTCAGTGACTGGCTCAGGGGTAGGAGCACTCCTGAAACCTATGGTTTGAACTTCTGTTGAGACTACTCTCCACCATCATCTATTGATGGTTTCTGGAAGGAGGGCCTTTGGAACCTGATTGGCGTTAGATAAGGTCTTAAAGGTGGGGCCTCATGACAGCATTGGTAGTGTATAAGAAAAGAGACACTCGCTGGGCCGGTGGTGGCACACGCCTTTAATCCCAGCACTCGGGAGGCAGAGCCAGGCGGATCTCTGTGAGTTTGAGGCCAGCCTGGGCTACCAAGTGAGTTCCAGGAAAGGTGCAAAGCTACACAGGGAAACCCTGTCTTGAAAAACCAAAAAAAAAAAGAAAAGGAAAGAAAAGAAAAGAGACACTCTACTGGCCTAGCTTGCTCTGTCTCTATGTGATACTTTCTGGTATATTATGGTACAGCGTGGAGCCCTCACAAGACCATGGCACCACATTGTTAAGTGTTCAGAGCTACAAGTTATTAAGACCTCTTTTCTTTGAAAGTTAGCCTGTGTTTGGTATCCAGTTATAACAACAGAAAGCATACCAAGGCATTAGGTTTGAGTGATGTCTTCAGTCAGCTACTGTGAACCTGGAACGCTACTTAAGCTTGGTGATGCCCTTTGCTGTAGCCTTTACTGCTTGATGGCCCAGCCCTCTTCATCCACACAGAGCATCCCACTCAATCCTTTTGTCTTAGTTTGCTCTTTATTGCTGCCATAAAACACCAAGACCCGAAGTAACTTGAGGAGGAAAGAGTTCCTGTCAGCTTAGTGTTGTCCCTCATGAATGAAAGCTAGAGCCGGAAGTCCAGGTGGAAACTGAAGCAGAGGCTGTGGAGAAACCCGCTTACTGGCTTGCTCCTCCTGCGTTGGTCAGTTTACTGTCTTATACATCTCAGGACCACCTGCTGAGAGTCGGCACCACCCACAGTGGGCCAGGCCCTCCCGCATCCATCATTAATCAAGAATGCCCCACAGGTCAAGTCTGATGGAGGCTCTTTCTCAATCACCATTTCCTCTTCCCAGATGATGGAGAAAGTGTGGAGTTGACAAAAAACCAACCAGCCCACCTTTCTACAAGTTTAAAGACAGGGGCTTCACAAAGCCCATTTTGCCCCCAAGACTCAGTGCTCACCCTCGCTTGGCTTGTGAGTCTTCTGAGGATAAAATAATGCCATCCGTACAAGGCCCTCAGCTCAGGGCTTGGGCCACAGCAAACACCAGGACATTTTAATTCATTGTGTTTTAAGATGAGGCCTGTGTGGTATGTTCCAGGCACCATCCTAAACATTATAGACCTACTGACTTAGTCAGGTCCGTGAGGGAGTCGTAGTCTCATCTTCATGTGGTAGACGTGGAAGCGAGGTGCAGAGAAGCCTGTGAGTCTACCCACTATGACTGAGCTACTTAGTTCTAAAGCTAGGATATGCGCCCAGGCAGTCTGGCACCGAGACTGTACTCTCCAGCCCTGTACCAAACTGTCACTTGTTTACAGGTCAGCTGTCACACTCTTGCTCATGACGTTCTTAAGCAGGGAAATGGTCTATTTCTCTTGGCAAGCTTGTAGCCTCTCCCTCCTCCCCTCCCTCCCTCCCGTTCCTGCTACCACTGCCAGAACTGGGTTGGAGGGAGAAGGGAGCGGTGTGTTTGTTGTTGAATGAGGGAATAATCTTAAGAGGTGGCATATGGTTTGATGGAAAAACGACCAGAAAGCCTCGGAGAGCCACATGGGAAGCTCATGCACTAGAAATGTTGACACTGCTCAAAGAGTGTACCTCAGC
>CABHPQ010113509.1:0-17313 GCA_902168405.1 Peromyscus aztecus
TTTATTTATTTATTTATTTGTGCTATTTTAAGAAGCAGGAGGAAAGAGTCTGCAGGCAAAGGACTGTATTCCCTGTAGTCAGGAGTGTTTGTGAATCCAAGGGCCTGAGGCTCTCTGTGGAGGAAGTCAGCATGTGGCCTTACCCTGCCCTTGCAGGTCTGCCTTTTGGGTTAGTCTGACCAGTCAGATAAACCGCTAGTGGCTTGGATTAGCCAACAGTCCCAAGGGAAAAAAAACTATGGAACTCACATTGTTCTGTGGTCAAGTTTCAAACCCAGGGCAAATGGCTGAGGTGCCTGTTATACATATCAAAATGGACCTGGCTGCCAGATTCTCCCATGATCCCCCAGTCCCTACTTATTACAGGGTATACCCTGCCCCCTACCCTGAACTCTTCAGTCCAGGGGTCTGGGCTGCTTTTCCCTATATAATTCAACCATTTTGGTTGCCCACTCTTTTTGTACTTTTGGGCCTCCTGGCTGCTGCACCTGGTTTCCCCCTCCCCCGTCTCCCTTCCCCTACCCCTCTCTCACATGGTCCAGCTAAGGTTGGACATGTCCACTCTGGCCTCTCCCAGATGTCCAGATCCCCGCCTATGACTATGCTCTCCCACATGTCTTTAATAAACTTTCTCCTCCGCCATACCTAGATGCAGTCATGTCCCTTCTCTTTTCTTTTGATTTCTTTTTTTCATTCACTTATCTCACCTGGTCAATACCATGATGAAGTGTCTGGAAATCCAGCAGTGAACTGAATGTCTCGGGTGGGGAGGGGGTAAGTGGGATCGAGGTTGGTACTGATATTTTTTTCTTCTTCTCCACCCAATACCCTCACCCCAAGCATTTCACATTGATCTTCAAGGACTTGAGAAAAGGAACACTTTTCTTATTTCTACTCAGCGAACATCTCGTCTTAATCCAGACACACTGATATTTTCGCCTTTACTTCCTCAAGATTAAGAAGTGTGCTAAAGTGATGGGTAGAATGTGGGGAAAATTATACCAGGTGAAACATTGACCCAGGTTAGGTTGGTATCTGCAATTATAATTTTAAAAAAAATCCCAAATGAGGAGTTATTGTTTCTTTGTTTTTCTTTTGTTTTGTTTGAGGCAGGGTTTCACTGTGTAGCCCTGGCTGTCCTGAAACTCCCTCTGTAGAGCAGGCTGTCCTCCAACTCACAGAGATTTGCCTGACTCTGCCTCCTGAGTGCTGGGATTAAAGAAGTATGACACCACTGCCCAGCTGAGTTATTGTTTGTTGTGGAATAGAGTATTTAACTACGTAAAGATGTGTTGCTGTTTTACCTTGCCTGCCTAAGGCAACTGATTGGTCTAATAAAAAGCTGAATGGCCAATAGCTAGGCAGAAGAGGGGTAGGTGGGTCTGGTGAGCATAGAGAAAAGGGGAGCCAGCCAGCTGGGGAGGTGTGAGGGGATTATGTGTGTAGATGGATTTTTCTTTGGGGTGCTAGCTCACACACACATACAAAAAAAAAGACACAGAGACTTATTATTAGTTATGAAAGTTCAGCCTATAGCTTAGTCTTTTCCAATTAGCTCATATAACTTTAATTAACCCATTTTATTAATTTATGTTTTGCCTTGTGGCTTTTTATCTCTCTTCCATCTTGCACCTCTTGTTTCCTCTCTGTGTCCTCTGGCATCTCTCCCATGCCTAGATTCATCTCTTCTTCTTCTCTCTCTGCCTAGTTATTGGCCAGTCAGCTCTTTATTAAACCAATCAGAAGGTGCCTTGATAAAGACACATCTTCACAGTGTATAAAAAGATTATTGGGGGGCAGGCAACCAGCCTGGGGCCAGCCAGCCAGGAGCCAGCCAGACACGGAAGAATCAGGAAAGCAGGATGGACAGTATGTAGAGGTAAACAAACCTTGGAGCAGCACATAGATCAATAGAAATGAGCTAATATAAGTTTTTCTTTTAAAAAAAGCTAGCTAGAAAGAAGCCTAAGCTAAGGCTGAACATTCATAATTAATAAGTCTCTGTGTCATGATTTGGGGGCTGACAGTCCATGAAAGCCTGCTAGAATTGTTTTTTATGGTTTTGCTTTGTTGCAGGGCTGAGGACTGAACACTGGGCCCTGCCTCTGGTTGTCTTGCTGTTTCATTGGCCAAGAGTTCAAATGCTGCGTTCCTGACAGCTTGCTAGTGAACCCTAAAGTTATGTCCCATGACTAAAGAAAAATGTGAACGATTTCCTACACATTGGCTACAGCAGCATAATTCGGACAAAAGCCTGGTAAACAGGGTGTTTTAGACAGGGGCCTTCTAGAACCAATACAACTGTGTGCCCATGTGACAGTGCAAACCTTTCTGCCCCTCTGAGCTGTAGTTTCTTAATCCACAAAACTGACTACATCTGCGTCTGATAAAACATACATGGCAACATTTTCAAACACGACGCGGTGCTATACAAATGTACAACAATTATGTTGAACTAAGTGTTACCTCAGATTCTTAAGCTATCCAATTCAACATAACCTTTGTATTTTCAGCTTACAAACTCTGAAACACAATTGAAAAACTATTTCGAATTCAGCATCTTTCACTGCTACACATTACGTTGAAAACTCTTGGTAGGAATGGATATGAAGACCAGACATTGGTTGATGTTTGAATCATCAAGGTTTAACCGACTAGTACATTTATAATTCTGGAAGCCTCACACCTTCTAACGGCTTCCTCGAGAGAACGGTGTACAAGTTAATGACTGTGCATGAGGAAGATGTGGCTGATGCCTGCTTTCCTTAGGATGTAATTCTGAGACCAGTTAGTTACAGTGTGCTTGAGGCTGGCCCTTGGGATCCTAAAGTCACATGCTTGCTTTTAGGTGAGTTCCACCCCAATGGGTCTGCAGCCCTGTGAGAAGGTCGACCTTTGACCCTTCATCTTTGCTACAGCAATTAAATAAATCACTTTGTTTTTGTGAGTCAGTGCTCTGCTGTCTGGACATGCTTGCCTGAAGTCAAGCAATGATTCGTGTAAGAGAAAAGAAATTAGATGGCCAGGAAAGACATGTGTTAAGGGGAAAAAATCAAAACAAAGAAACTCTGTGCATTTGGGGTAGAGAAAATTAGAGCCAAGATTCTCTATACCCCCTGCCCCGCCCCACACACCATGTCCCGGTGCATGTAGAAAATCTTAGATGTGTATAGTCCTCAGGGGTTGAATAGAGGGGGTTGGGTCCTCATCCTAGCTGCTTATGGCTACCAAGGTCTATAATGGCCACAGGGAGCCCTGCCTACTGCCCAGGACAATGAAAAGGAGGAAGGAGGAGAAATCACATTAACCTACCTCAGCTCATTTACACAACTTTCGATGAGTCCTCTGTCTACGCTAGTGAGTTCTGGCACACATGTATTTCCTGGATACGGCTTCTTGAGCTCGAAATACTGAGTTAACGCCACGTACTTCTTTTACGCCATTCAGTTCAATAAGGAAGCATGCAAGGAACACTTTGCCGCTAATGAAATCCGTCATGCAGCAGCTTCCATTTCTGGCTTCTGTCTTTGCTTGACTCTATAGGGCACAAATGCAGCCAATGAGTTTCCCTTTGTCCCTTAGGCCCACTGGAGGCAGAATTCACCCAAAGAGTCTCATTTTCTGAGTGGCAGCCATTGGGCAAACCCCGATGAAAGGCAATGGTAGAGAGCCCAAGGGGCATGATGCTTGGGAATCAATCAGCCTCTTAGGATACAGAGCCTGAAGAAAGAATAGGGGTCGGGAAGGGAGGGCAATCATCTAACTTATTAATTCACTCAGAGACTAGAAAAGCAGTTGCTTTGGATGACTTTCCTGTTCTGAATGTCCAAGGTTCCTCATTGCCTTAGGGTAAAATAAATATTTTCCCACAAGTCCTTAACAATGAGGCACAGTTTTTATCTTGTGTCTTATAAACAGTGAAAAATAGGGAGGTGGGTTTTAGATTCACACAAGCAGCAGGAATTGCTTGAGCAGTAGTTCTCAACCTGTGGGTCCCGACCTTCCACCATGGTCACATATCCTGCACATCGGATATTTACATCATGATTCATATCAGTAGCAAAATTACAGTTATGAAGTAGCAACAAAATAATTTTATTGGCGCAAATGTATTAAATGGTTGCAGCATTAGGAAAGCTGAGAACCGCTGTTTCTGAGCATGCCTGCTTGTTTCTGCATTCCTCCAGGCCATTTGGGGGCTTCTGGAGTCTTTGTTTTCCAGGCAGCGTTTACACAGATCTGCACCAAGGGCCGAGTACTGCTTCAGATCCGCCCTTGCATCACCCAGCCATTCCACTGAGGTACACCTCAGACCCCGGAGAAGTTGTCTCCTTATTGAGATGATCTTAGACACCATATTTAGCCACTCTGCATCTTTTTTTTTTTTTTTTTTTTTTTGGTTTTTCGAGACAGGGTTTCTCTGTGTAGCTTTGCGCCTTTCCTGGAACTCACTCTGTAGACCAGGCTGGCCTGGAACTCACAGAGATCCGCCTGGCTCTGCCTCCCGAGTGCTGGGATTAAAGGCGTGCGCCACCACCGCCTGGCACTCTGCATCTTTTGTACCTTAAAAAATGTACACAGTTATCTGAATCTCTGTTTTTAGTTCAAACCCAGCTTTTTTGATGTCCTCATACAATCTTGATTTTTTCATTGTACTATTTACCTTTATAGCTGCAATAATAGTAAAGCCTGGGAAGTAACAGATGTAGTCCACCACTCAAGGACCATGTTAGAGCCAGGTGGCGGTGGCGCATGTCTTTAATCCCAGCACTCAGGAGGCAGAGACAGGTGGATCTCTGTGAGTTCAAGGCCAGCCTGGTCTACAGAGTGAGTTCCAGGATAGGCTCCAAAAAAAAAATCCTGTTTAAAAAAAAAAAAAAAAAAAAAAAAAAAGGACCAACCAGAATTCCAATCATGTTGTGAATATACAACCTTCCCAGGATAGATGACATGATAAAAAAAAATTAGTTTTAAATAAATAGTAGGTTTTAAATCATAGCAATAAGAAAACAGTGTAGTTAGATCCTTGGGCATAACCTTCAATCCCACCATGTACAGTACAAACTGAGAAGCTAATCCTTGAAGCCTGAAGTCAGAGTAGGAAAGGCTTTGAATGTGTGAGTTCCTGGAAGATGCACCGGAAAATCTCGGGTGCCGGCAGGGTCTGCCTCCTTCAGTGGAAGGGTGTTATATGTGAGTGGCATTCAGCTTATGGAGAGACATGTTGATGTCACTTATGACATTCACAGTTTTGTGCAGGTCTATTGCACATCAAGACAAAGGTTTTCTGGAAAAAAAAACAAAAACAAAAACAATAAACCCCAAACAGGTCACATGACTTAGAGAAGCTAATGATCTATTGACCGAGGGAGGCTGTGTTACTGTGTTTTATTCACAACAACCATGGGTTCCTTCTGGACCACAAGGCTCTGAGGAGCAGAGGGAAGTCACTCCATGTGGGAGAAGCATGAAGCTTGGAAAACTCTTGGAATCTGGAGATATTGTTGTGGATACAGCTCCCCCTAGTGTATTGAACAACACAAGTGCCCTGCACAGAGGCCAGGCACTGTTCTCCCTTCCCCAGCCTAGTCTGAACCATTTGAGATCTGTTAGCATGGCCAGCCTTTCTCTTCCCTAATCAACCACAGGTCAGGGAAGAGAACGGGACAGATGTCCTGCATTCCCATGAGCACCAATAGACATGGGTGTCGTGAATTCACTTGAACTGTGCAAATACTACAAAAATATTAAACATATGTTAAAAGTATATTCATTTACTTTATTATAGTTGCTCACAACTACAGGGTATCATCATGTAGACCTGGCTGTCCTGGAACTTGGTATATAGACTAGCTGGCCTCAGACTCACAGAGATCTCTACCTGTCTCTGCCTCCCCAGTGCTGAGAGTGAAGGTATGTGCCACCACGCCTTTACTTTTGAAAGTTTCCATATGGCATTTTCAAAAGTCTTTATTAGTATTTTCCATACACCTCCTCTGCCCTGCCCACCCATCACCGAGGGATGCAGGCTCTGAAAGGCAGCCTGTGCTCCAACAGATGTGCTACACCCATGCACATACAAGCAGAACTAAATGGACTCAGAGAAGGGGGATGGAGAGGGGGAGGGAGAGAGAGAGAGAACATGTAAAGATGTTGGGATGGGACATTGGAGACAGAAGAGGGGAAGAATTGTAGAGGACCGAATGGGAGGTGGATTGGACCCAAACACATTATAGGCATATATAAACATTAAATAAAACAAAGTGATTTCCGAAAGAGTTGCCACATTTTTCTTGATGTAGGAGAACGTATGTAAAGGAGACTGAGCAAAACCAAAAGATGATTCTGAGCTATTCACTAAAGGGTTATTTGTCCCCATCTCGTACTAATCAAAATGCTTATCACCTGCAAATCCGTGTTCCTTGAGCAAGACACTTGTAGCCTCTGGAAGCAGGAGGAAGGCAACTCCTCCCCATGAGGTAACTGTACTGCATGGCTTATCCAACAGGATGCTTCTCTGAGCCGTTGTCTCTGGAATAGCCATCCCTCAGGATGTCAGCGGATCTTGCTCAGGTAAGGGTTCTATGTCAATGCTGAAGCATTTGGGATCTGGCAAAGATAAATAATTTTTAAGGAAACTGCAATACGGCTCAGAGCCCTCACGATGCTGTTCCTGCGACACCATATGTCGGGACGGCACTTGAAGAACTGTGGTAATTCCCAAATTAGCACGTTGTTGTTTTTCCATGCTTATTTTCACAAACTCGATCCATTAATTTTCCTTTGGGGATACGTACTGGCCTAGGATTTCAGCATCTTTCCATCATAGCCAGAGAAGAAACAGCACAGTGTGCTGGCAGGAGAGAATACTAGGGCTGAGATAAATTTGACAGCTCTGAGGACATTTGTGGTCAGGGTCGCAGCTCTTTGCTGTGTGTGAAAACTGGTACTGTAGCCTGTTAAAGTTTCAGTCACGGCAGCCCTAGAGTAGATGTGGAGGGACCAAGACACTGTAGACAACACCGGTCCACTATCTCACTACCCCACGGAAGGGAGCAGGAACCCACAAAGGCACTACTATAACTTCTACTTCTTTCTTTTTTCTTTGGTCACAGCTATGATTTGACGTCTAAGAATGAGAATCAGGACTTCAGAAGTACAGGATCACATAGTGCTGATTTCCACTACTTTTTTTTTTTTTTAAATCAAAACTGTTCCTTATGACAGCCAGACATGGTGGTGCATGCCGCTAATCTCATCACTCAGGAGGCTCAGGCAGGGGAAGCGTGAGTTCGAGGCAAGACTTCGTCTCAAAAGCATGAAAACAGAAACAAACGCAAAATCCTCTTTTTGTGTGCTGCCTCTGTGAGAATTCACATTGATCTTCTTGTTGTGGTTGTGATTAACAGGATCCCAAGTCCACAAGATACTTCAAAGAAGTCAGAGGAAGCACATTGTGATGCAGGGCTGTGACGCTGGGTAACAAGAATCTTAAAAGGTCTTATTAAAACAAAACAAAACAAAAAAAAAACCCCTGAGCCAGGTATTGGGGTGAATGCTGGAAGATCAGAGAAGCAGAACAAGCCACAGCCACCTCACCTTGCCAGTTCCTCAGATGATCCTGTTTTCCTCAGTCTTTATCCTAATGGATCTCAGCTGAACTGCTTCTCGAAAGCCTGAAAAGCTTAACCAGCTCTAGTTTCTGGTTTTCACGCCTTATACACCTTTCTGCTTTCTGCCCTCACTTCCTGGGATTAAAGGCTCACTTCTTGGGATTAAAGGCGAGTGTCACCATGCCTGGCTGTTTCCAATGTGGCCTTGAACTTACAGAGATCCAGACAGATTTCTGCCTCTGGAATGCTAGGATTAAAGGCGTTAGTGCCACCATTTTCTAGCCTCTGTATCTAGTGGCCATTCTGTTCTCTGACCGCAGGTAAGTTTATTAGAGTGCACAATACCACCACAATGTTGAGTGGGTGAGATGGCTCAGAGGGTTAAGGGACCTGCTGCCTGAGATGACAGCCCGAGTTCAATCCCCAGGACCCACGTAGTAGGAGGAGAGAACTGACTCCTGAAAGTTGTCCTGTGACTTCCACACATGCACCCGGGTACCTCATATGCTCACACACATTTACACATGCAGACATACACACACTAAATAAATACATGTAATAAATAAATGTAAACCAGAGGTGAATCCTAGAACTCACAGCGAGGCCAAGTCCTCTCAAAGACTTTGAGAAAAAAATCAAAATCCACAGTGTTTCGTCTCAGATAAAGCACATGAATTAGGACAACAGAGGCCAGGCCAGGAGGGATAGTCCTTGCTTTCTCTCTGACTCACGGGTAGTTCAGTGAGCCTGTCCATGTGGGCTCATTTCCCACTTCAGAAGTGCGGCTTGTAGACATGAGGGACTGGCACCCACGGGCCTGGACTAACGTGTGATTATTTTTTCTCTAGCTCCAGTTCCCCGGCTTAGGAAGCATTGTGGCTCTTCTGTTAGCATTTGGGGCAGGAGGGTGACAAAGACTCAGTGCAGACGCAGCTCTTAATTGTCCCTGGACCTTCTAGATGGGTTGATTTCAAGCACGTGGAAGTCAGTTCACACCAACGCCGGGTGACAGACTAAGCGGGATTTGAACTCTGGACTTTCCTGTAGCTCAGTCTCCGTCCTGGTTTTGTGCAGCTGCTCCAGGCTCCACCTCATAGCCAGTGTGCTGTGTCTGGCAGACCCATCCTGCAGGCTGCTTCTCCTCACGACTGGACTCAAAGGCGTGTTACAGGTCAGGGCTGAATGTTCTGACAGACACTCCATGGACAGACAGCTCTATGCCTGTTCAAAACATACAGTGTCTGGTGAAAACCAGATTGAAGATTGCTAACCTCACCCGCCAAGATTCCAGAAGGAAAAACTTAGCTCAGAGTTTTCCTCTTCGTAGTGATTTTTCTTCCTTTCCTTTTGTTTCTCTCTCTCTCTCTCTCTCTCTCTCTCTCTCTCTCTCTCTCTCTCTCTCTCCTCCCTCTTTCCCTCCCTCCCTCCCTCTCTCTTAAAAAGGGAATCCCCATGTTTACAAATTGAAATCCAAAATGCACAAGCGGTCAGTTCATGATTCTGTGACCCATGAACGTCTGTAGGTCTGGGCTTCCTTGGGAATCGGTAGCAGCCCGGGGAGCATTGAGCCAAGCCTGCCCTAGCTGGAAAGGAATTCTGCAGAGGGAAACTGTGAGGAGGCCTGAGCGCTCCCAGCCTGGTTAGCCTCTAGTTTTGCCTTCCAGAGACATGTCTGCACTCAGCTTCTACTAGTTTTATGGGCTGCATTTTGAGTCTTTTTTTTTTTTTAAGTGGGTTTTTCTAAACTCCTTATAGAAACTGAGACAGGAGCCTGCATTTTGAATTTAAGAGAAATAAGAGTGAGATAGGTAATTGTTTACCGAAAATCAGAACATGGGCCGGGGAGAGGACTGAGTGTGTAGAGTGCTTGTTGTGTAAGCATGGAGAACTGAGTTTGATCCACAGCACCCTGTCAAAGCCGGATGACAATGTCCGTCACCCAAGCCATCAGGAGGGGCAGACACGCAGACTGCAGGGATTCCCAGGACTGTAGCAGTGGAAATTGTGAGGTCAAGGTTTGGAGAGGAACCTGGACCTGAAAAATAAGACAGAGGGTGGTGGGTAAGATTGCTCACTGGGTTCAACTCACAGCCTGGGGTCAATCCCTGGGACCTCCATGGTAGAAGGGGAGAACTGATTCCGGCAAGTTGTCCTCTGACCTGAACACACACATGCACTCAGAATAAATTCTAAAAAAAAAAATGTAGTTAAAAAATGATAATAAGGTAGAGACTAGAGATTGACATCTCTAACCTTCACAGGCACACACATACATACCATACATGCCCTTAAAGGAAAAGGAATGAGACACCTTCTCTTTAAACCGTATCCTTTAAAATAAGGAGAAAATTCTAGAACAGAACATTAATTTTATATCTGCCTTGGATGTCTGTTTGATAACTAATAACTAATTATAAGGCCTTCTTTGGTGGAATGGGGCTAGGTTGCCAGCCCCAGTTCCAGGAGAGTCCAGAGTGGACCTGAACCCAAAATACTAGAGTGTGGTAGGTGGGCCTGGGTGTGGCTGGCTGCAATTTATTCTTATTCTGGGTTCTAGATTAGTAGTTTAGAGCTGGAGAGATGGTTCAGTCTGTTAAGTGCTTGCCTGAAAATATAGGGATCCGAGTTTATCTCCCAATCAGAACCCATTTAGGAAAGAGAAAACAAAACAAAGTAAAAAAAAAAACAAAAAAAAAAAAAAACAAAAAAACCACAAAACCCAGCTTGGCATGATGGTGTACCAATAACCTCAGTACAGAGGAGGCAAAGTCAGGTGGGTCTCTACAGCAAAGTCTAGGCCCGTGAGACCTTGTCTCAAAAGTCAGGTGGGTGGATTTGAGCTGGAGACATAGTTTCCTGGCTAGATACTTGCTATACAAGCCTGATGACCCAAGTTTGATCCCTGGGACCCATGGAGAAGTGGAAGGAAAGAACTGACTCCACAATGTTGTCCTCCGACCTCCTTACATGTGCCTTGGTATGCACATACTCCGTCTGCCTCTACCGCAACAATAAATAAATAGGAATTTATAGAATGAAGATGGATGGAGCCTGAGGCTTGAGGAATAACACCTGAGGATGTCCTCTGGCTTCCACATGTCCTCACTATACAAACACATACACCCCCATGAACACACACACACACATACACACACACACACACACACACACACACACACACACACACACACACACAGGGGTGGGGTGGGGTTAGCGTTAACTATTGACCTAGAGTGTGCCATATACTTGCCTCTCTCCTCTGAACCTTGGTTTTCTGCTGGAAAATGAGGAGACAGTCCAGGCCGCTCTGCCGTCCTCTACTGCAGCTCCAGGAGTCTGACTGTGTGTGGACTCTCTTCCTCCTGGCTGGTGTTCAGTTCTTCTGCTGTGGCTTTTCTGAAGGAAGCTGGAGGTCATGAGATGAACTGAGTCCCCTCAAAATACATGTTGGCCTAGGGTCTTAGCAAGTTAAAAGGAGGCCTTCAGGGTGAGACCTGACACAGGACGGCTGGATAGAGATGTGTGAACACACTGGAGGACCATGGGAAGACAACGGAGTGGAGACAGTCATCCGCCAGCCAAGGAGAAGCTTTAGAAGCCAATACTGCCAACGTCTTCATCTTCGCCTTCCAGCCTCCATGCTGAAGACCCCAGTAGGCGGTACCCTGCTACAGAAGCCCAAGATAATACAGTGGACTCTAGCAACTTTTCTTGACTTTGAGAGCAAGTCTATGTGTTTTTGTCTTTCTTTCCTTCTTTCTTTCTTCCTTCCTTTCTTTCTTTCTTGTTTTTTCCCTAAGGTTTTTTTTTTTTGTTTTTTCCTTTTTGTTTTTTTTTTTTTTTTTTTTTCTTTTTTTTTATAATTTATTTTATTTTATTTTACAACATAATTCAACTTTACATATCAGTCATAGGTTCCCCCGTTCTCCCTCCTCCCGCCTCGTCCTCCTCCCCCCCTCCCACCCCGTCCCCCTGCCCACCCCCATTTCCATCTCCACCGAGGCAAAGACTCCCCCAAGGATTGAGATCAACCTGGTGGACTCAGCCCAGGCAGGCCTAGCCCCCTCCTCCCAGGCTGTTTTTTTTCTTTTTTTCAAAACAGGATCTCACTATGCAGCTTTGGCTGTCTTGGAACTCACCGTGTAGACCAGGCTGGCTTGAACTCAGAGATCTGCCTGCCTCTGCCTCCCTAGTGCTGACATTAAAGGTACATGCCACTATGCCTGACTTCTCATGTGTTTTTCTTAATAGATCTGGTCTTAGCCCAAAGTAGGCTTTCTTGTATTGGGATTATCAAGTATTTTGTTCACTTTTTTAAAATACACTTCTTTATCAACAGATAAAGCAATTTCAGTAAAATAAAACTACACTTTCTTAAAAGCAACTTCATAAGTTTGACCCTACTTTTTCTATATAATTTACTTAACTTTGTGTGTATTGGTGTGAAGGTGTCAGATCCCCTGGAATTGGAGTTATAGACAGTTGTAAGCTGCCATGTGGGTGCTGGGAATTGAACCTGGGTCCTTTGGAAGAGCAGCCAGTGCTCTGAACCACTGAGCCATCTCTCCAGCCCCGACCTTGCTTTTTTAAAAGTAGCTATGGCTCATTATTCTGCCTTTCATGACATACTGCCTGCAAGGGTTAATTTTCATTGTCGATTGATTTGACTGAATGTGGAATTACCTAAGAGACACACCCAGCGGTATGTCTGTGAGGGAGTGTCCGGGGAGGTTTAATTGAGAAGGAAAACCTACCTTGAGTGTTGACATCACTATGCCATGACTGGGCCCCAGATTGAAGAGAAGGGTTGGGGGAAGTAGCCAGATGAGCTCCAGCCTTCTTGTCTTTCTGCTTCCCGACTCCAGATGCAATGTGACTGGTTTCTCACGCTTACCTCCTACTCTCCCACTGCTTTCCCAACATGATGGCTGGATGCCCTCAAACCCAAAGAAAGTCATCTTTACATGACTGTTGTCGGCGAAGGAATACAGTTTTTATTAAAAAAAAAAAGTGATTGAAAACCGAATAGCTCATTAGATTAGCCCGTGGGTACTGACTTTAGAACTTCACGTAAGGAAGTTTAGAGCAAACAAGCCATGCAGATGTGGCACAGCCTACCTTTTGCAGTTCTCTGGATTTTAAATTTCATTCAGTCAAATTCAATTTCCTGAGTTACAGGGGGAAAAAAAAGGCATGAAACAATAAAGAGCCTTCTCCACTTACCACCTGTTGAGGAGACACTCAGATTTCTTAAACAGTATTATCCAGTGTTATTATTATCAAATAATTATTATCAAAATAGACTTTTCTTGCAGTGAATACTCAGATTCTGATTCTTTTACACAATAGTCACCTGCAGGTGGAATGTAGTATACAACATTTACAAAGCACTGAGGGGGGTCTGTCTCTGTCCATCCCCTCCCTCCTTCTCTCTCTCTCTCTCTCTCTCTCTCTCTCTCTCTCTCTCTCTCTCAATTCCATAGCACCACAGCATTAACACTTCCTAGAGAGGTGTTTCCAGCATGAAGACCACTCACTGGCAAGGTAGAATAATCAGCCTTTGAGGCTCTGCACTCCCGTGATTCCAGTGAGCTTACACACTGAGAGATGCGGCAGGTCTTTACTTTCCTACCCTATAGTACACACGGTGGCTGAAATGACTATTGCTTCCCCACACCATGGGCATGTATTTGAACTCTTGGTCCCCAGGTGGTGGCACTGTTTTGGGAGGTTATGTGTAGAAACCCACGAAGGTTTCCTAGTGACAATGTACTCAGGTTCTGAGAATCTGAGCTTGCTTTACCCAGCAGGGCTGCATAAGGGGATGATTTGACCATGGGTGGGCATGTTTACCAGGTGTTTGGAAGGGTCTGCACTTGGCTGTGTGGTGTGCTTTGATCTAGCAAGGGGGAGGGCTTTTGCCCCGACCCTTAGCATTGTTATAAAAAGTCCTCTTGAAGAGCCGGAAGGGGCCGGTGGATTTTGATCCAGGTTCTCCCGAAGCTATCCTGTGTTTCTGTCCATCTCCTCTCCACTATCTTTCTATCTAAAAGTTTCTTATTCCTCTCTCCTCTTCATAGGAACCCTTTAAAAGATGGGAGCTAGCCGCCCACAGTTATGGAAACTTTAGGGGGTGTAGTTTTGCCAGAGAAAGTACATCCCTGTAGGGCTTGGAAGTTTGTAACATTGCCCTACTTCTCTGATAAAATGTGATGTAAGCTTCCTGCTCCCGCTCCCATGCCTGCCCGTTGCCATGACTTCCACACAATTATGGGCTACCCCTTTAGAACCATAAACTAAGGTAAAGCTTTTCTTCCTTAAGTTGCTTTTGGGCATGGTACTTTATCACAGCAACTGAAAAATAATTATACTACACTCAGCAGATGGACACTAAGCTGATCAGCTCACATAGAAATAGAGCCAGTTTTTTAGTATTTTACACATATAACTAGATGAATGAATGGCTAGCTCAAGATTTTTAGCAGGGGTTTTTAATTAATGAATTTTGGTGTGTATGTGTGTGTGTGTGTTTGGAATTTTTTTTGGGGGTGGGGGGATCATATAGTTACAAGGATGAAAGTTGATAGATTTTTCAAGGACACACATTAAAAAACAACAACACCACATCTTGAGGAAAGAGGGAAGTCTTTAATTTCCAACTATCAAAATAACAGAAAAAGCTCAACTTATTTATATTCATTTATTTCTATGGGTAATGAATAAGTTAAGGAACACTTCACCTCAAACACAGATTGTTTTTTAAGCTAAGCTAATGCTTTAGTTCCATATATATTTTCAAATTCCCATCAATGTCAAACACCATTTTTTAATCCTTAAAAAAAATTTACAAGCACTTTTACAGCATTCAAGGAAGTCAGCTGAGGGTTCATAAGAATAATTTTCCTTTTAAAAAACATCCATCTGACCAAAATAAAATCATTTTAATTAACTCCTTCCTGAGTAACTAAAACCTTGGAATGTGCTGAAAGGTTATAATAAATAAGGCAAGGACCAAACTAGCTTAAAATGTATTTTCTTTTTTTAAATTAAACTATGTAAAATGTACAATATATTTCATGAAGTACAAACTATGTCGGGCCAAGGCCCAGGTGAGCTGATGAAGTACCTTGACTTTTGGGATCTAGGGTTGGGCTGTGTGCTGGGATAAGACGCCACGAGGGTCCTGCAAGTAATAATAGCCCCCTCTCCTGAGAAGTGACAGTGACCACGGGTGGGAATCAATGCCTTGGAGCACACAGCAAGTGCTGTGCAAACTTCTAGGAAGAAGGGGACCAGCTTTATGAGTGACCAGCTGTCCCAGTGTCTTAACAAGAGCAGGGAAAAACAAACCAATACAACTTCATCTTCAGACCGCGAGACTGCACGCTGCGTGTGTAAGCTCACCGTCACTCTGCATATGCGATGTCATGGGCGTGACTTGCCAAGGACCTCGCTGCTGTTCTTCTACTAGTCTGGAGAATGGTGGCTGTTTTCTAGATTGCTCTGGAAAGTTTGATTAAGGGAAAGGCTCAGGTCTCTCTGAACAGCATAAAGGCCATTTCCCTGCTCTGGGAACAGTTCCGTTATTCACTTCCTGTCCCAGTTCTCTGAAGCGGAAAGGAGGCTCCATGAGTGGCCAGTACTGGACTTCCGGCTCTGGGATTCCTGCCCTTCCCTGGATGCCCGTGGGCTGGAGCCTTCTTAATGCATTTCATGATGAAGTGGCTACAGTATGCACTGGACAGTTTTCAAAATGACTGGCTTTAGACTTTGGCTCGCGTCCAGTTTTAGTGAAGGAAGGGGAAAAATGCTAGAGAGACTTGATGGTCTCTGCGAAGCAGAAACCGCGTGGCTTGTGTCAAGTCAGAGTCCTGTATAAGCTAACTTACTTGGCTAGTGCTCTTCAAGGGCCGGCTCTGGGGTAAGCCTGAGGCAGATACAAGTTGTCACTGATGTCCTTCCTGATGCCACCGCCGCACTCTGGCTCTCAGCTAGTTGCACAACATCCAACAGGGAGACTATGCACTTTTCAGGACTTTTTAAAAGATAGACACAATTCATGGGTGGTGGGGAGTTGGTGGGAGGGAAGAAGTAGAAGGCATATTTTGGTGCAAAAGGCTTGCCCAGTGTCTACTCAGGTCACAAGGGGTTGCCAACCTACTCGAAAGCTGGCCGAGCAGTGCCTTGCCCAGAAGTCTTGCTGTTTCTGGCATCGATATCCTTGGGAAAGATTATCGGGAGCAAGCAGGTCCCGTGAAAAATGATTCTAATGCTGTTTACACAGGACTTAGGGAGGGCCCTTTGTTACTAAATAACAGCAGCTCTTGCAGGTCTAGAAGTTATGAAAGAGACCCAATTCTGTAAAGCACAATCTGGCTGTGAGTGTGCTTGGGGGGAACTGTGCCTGGTGGACAGGCACGTTTAGGATTCCTGGCATAAATGTCAAGGCCAAAGGTAAATCAGTTTCCGGTGCTTCCACTTGG
This sequence comes from Peromyscus aztecus, assembly GCA_902168405.1. Taxonomy (NCBI): domain Eukaryota; kingdom Metazoa; phylum Chordata; class Mammalia; order Rodentia; family Cricetidae; genus Peromyscus; species Peromyscus aztecus. Next base: position 16,097 of record CABHPQ010113509.1, read on the forward strand.
AACCACCCAGGAGGCAGAGAGGCTTCAGATGCCCACGGCCTTCTCCTGATGCCACACGGCCCTCATATTTGATCTGTTCCGCCAACACTTGACATGACAAGCAAACGCCGTCCCTCGTTACGCTCCTTCCAAACAGAATGACACTTGAAAATGGAATGTCTCGGTGGAGCTTACCACGCGTGCGCGTTGCGCTTGACGAGTTTCCCCGGCTCTGATTGGTTGGGAAGGTGGGTGCCGGAGCTGTCTTACGTTCTCAGCGACAAGTACTCTCTTCTTGGTGACAGCGTCCCCCAAGATAGACCAGAGGCTGCGTCCTGCCCCCCATAACCAGGGGACCCTCCTTCGTGTTCCCATTGGTCCCCTTTCTACTACCAGATGCTTCTAGACCCCCCCCCCCCTTCTCTGAAATGGTTGTTTCTACTGCAAGATACAAATCTGGATATCTACCGCGGAAGTAATATTTTTGGAGACACCTTATGATAAAATGATAAAAATGACCGGGCTGGAGGACACATTTCTCCCTCTTCTCTCACTGTAAGGGGTGGGCAAGGGATGGGGAAGGCTGTTTTATGACGAGGTGCCTTGTGCTGGACCAATCTAGTGTATCTGGAAAGACTCAAGGAGGCAAGGAAAAAAAAAAAACCAGAATAAAATTAAACAAATAAAACCCGCAAAACCGGGCATCTCCCAATGACCCCAACATGTGGGAATGTTTTGTTCTTTTTAATGCACCCGAGCATTAACGAAAGTCCCTTCAGAATTTTTCTTCCCCAAAGAACTTTCTGGGAAGCGGGGGACACAGCCACGGTGGCGACGTCACCTCTTATAGATATCTTCCAGCCACTTCTCATCATCTTGTTCCTCCTCGTCGATTGGCTCCTCGGTCTCCAGAGGGGTGGGGATGAAGAACTGTGGTCTCAGAGGAGGTCTGGTGCGAGACCTCAGTCCGAGCTTGCGCTTCAGCAGGTGGAACTGCTCTTTGACGTAGTGATAGAACTCGTACTCGTACCTCATTCTCTGGTAGAGGATCTGCAGGGCCTCGGGCGAGGGGACAGTTTTCTTCACAGTCACAGTCATGTTGCCAAGTTTCCTATGCTCTGGAAAAGAACCAGGGAGTCCGTGAGCAACTATCCAGGAAAGCCTTGGCTCTCAGGAGCAACCAGGGTGTTTATGTGTGTGTGTGTGCGCGCGTGTGCGTGTGCGTGTGCGTGTGCGTG
>CABHPQ010113514.1:2709-16179 GCA_902168405.1 Peromyscus aztecus
TTCAGGAGTCCAAGCCACTGTAGAGGAAATGCATCCACAGACTACATGGCAGGTTAAAAGGAACAAACACGCTTCTGTCACTTGCAAACACTTGTCAATGGATCCTTAGGACTCGTCAACAGAAGTAATATGATACTAGGATAACCAACCACTATTCTGAATTTGAGTTTTGATGTTATCCAAAAATGCCTCATTGAGTTCAGTAAGAAATTATATCAACTTTATAAATGATATCAGTCAAACCTTACCAGGTCATACTTATAAACTATTATTTACTGGTTTTATGTGGACATCAGTCATGAAATGAGAAAGAGGACTCTGAAAGGGGAAGATGAAATCTAAAGGTGAGGGAAAAGAAAGAGAAAAAATGACATTAATGGAATTCATGTGAAGTGAAGTGGGAAGGGCTGTTGGGGAGAAGACGGGGACCAGAGAAGATGAAGGGCAGGAGAGGGGTAACATAAGAACAAAGCATGCATGAAAATTCTACAATGAGACACATGAAAATTCTACAGTGAGACATGTTACTTTATCTGCTGGCTTAAAAAACAAATAAAAAATGTCATTTATGCTGGGCGGTGGTGGCGCATGCCTTTAATCCCAGCAGTTGGGAGGCAGAGCCAGGTGGATCTCTGTGAGTTTGAGGCTAGCCTGGTCTACAGAGCGAGTTCCAGGACAGGCTCCAAAGCTACACAGAGAAACCCTGTCTCGAAAAACCAAAAAAAAAAAAAAAAAAAAAGTCATTTATTGATTTTATATACTAGAAACTGATTGATGTTAAGATTTCAGGGGAGGTTTCTACTGCTAAAAACTGTTTGAAAATCACTGCTCTAAACTACAAATTCTCCTAGTAATTTTTGGGAGAGTTACTGATTGGTAAACCTAGGTCCTTCTAGGTCCGTCTGAGCTATGCTTCAATCTTCTCTAATAAAATTTCAATGAGCACACAAAGTTGACTTCGGTTACAGATTGCCTATAATGCAAGATGATGGTTTTTCAATTGTGTTAGGACAAGATCATATGAACATTCAAATTCAAGAAACTTTGTAAATTTTAGTTCCAGCACTTGGAGGCAGAGGAAAGTGGTTCTCTGTGAATTCAAGGCTAACCTGTTCTACATTGTGAGCTCCAGGCCAGCCAAGTCTATACAATGAGACCCTGCCTAAATAAATAAATAGAAAGACAAACTCTAAAAAAACAGAAATTAATTTTGTTTCCTGTTGTGAATTTGCTCTTGATGACTGTTTTATGAGAGAAGGTCTCACTGTGTAGCCCTGGTTGGCATGGAAATCTACACAGAACAGGCTTCACCATGCCCAGCTGATCCTATTGTTTTGGTTTTGGTTTTTCAAGACAGGGTTTCCCTGTGTAGCTTTGTGCCTTTCCTGGATCTCACTCTCTAGCCCAGGCTGGCCTCGAACTCACAAAGATCCACCTGCCTCTGCCTCCGGAGCTCTGGGATTAAAGGCGTGCGCCGCCGCCGCCGCCGCCGCCGCCGCCACCGCCACCGCCACCCGGCTGATCCCATATTTTAAACGTTGTTTGTACAGTGAGAATGAATCCCCAGTGATGTTCATTTCCTCCCCAGGTGACCCATTCTTTCACAAAAAGAAGCTAATTTCTTTTTCCTTCCTTCTATTGACAAATACAAAGAAAACTGAAGAAAATAAAGCTTGCTTGCTTACTCCCAGCTTTGGCAACTTTAAACCTACTGTGCCTTCATTACAGAACAGGATCTCTAAAGAACATACCAAAAATGTGGTTGTGTTGAAAATACACAATTGCAGAATGTGTCCTGACATCTCAGCCAGGATTTACTCAACTTTATCCTAAACATAACTTGAGGACTGGTTGAGTGTTTATCTGGCATTTACAAGGTATTGAATTCAATTCTCAGCACTGGAAAAAATGATAATAACTTAAATGAAACAAGAAAAGATAAATCAATGACAAATTCACTTGAGAGTAAATTTTTTCAAGAAAACTGCCAAGTTATCCTGTACAGATTTATAAGATGATATCGATACATTATTAGTATATAAAGTCATAAAAACAGGAATCCAAAAATTACAGCTTCTGAACCAAATATGGCTCCGAGCTAAGATTTTTCTTTTTACATTTTTAAAGGGTAGTTAAAAAAAAAAGAATAAGCAATAGATTTGAAGTTATGTGACTTGCAAAGCCTAAAACATTTACTCTCTAGTCCTGTATAGAAAAAATTTCAAACCACAGACAATGATCAATGTGTATATTCTTAACACAAAATTACATATTTTAATATAAAAATCATGTCTATTACCTGTTCATAATTTACACGTTGAATTTCTGAAATTTCTTTTGGCTTTGCCTCAAGCATGTAATCCCCTGTAAAAAGAAATTATAAATTGCCTTTTAAAAATATTCTTTCTGCTTATAAAAGATTTTAACTATAATTTTTTAAACATTGTAGCAACAGGTTGCTCATGAAGTTGACCCCTCAGTTCTACCCAGAGAAAGTCAAAGTTAACTATTCGCCTTACAATATATACATACAATGCTCATAAATGCTTATGAATTTCCCTTCCCTCTCTTCCTTTCTTCCTTTTTGGGGTACTGTGGACATGCCAAGCAAGCACTCTACCCATTCTCTAGCCCCTTTTAAACTAATATATATATTAGTCTCAAAGACTAAAAGAAGGGGGTCTGGAGAGATGGCTCAGTGGTGAAGAGCACTTTCTGCTCTTACAGAGGACCAGGGTCTGATTCCTAGCACCTACATGGCAACTCACAACGCTCAAGGTGTGGGATTCAGATCCCTCCTCCCACCATGTAGGTCTTGGGGACTGAACGTAGGTGGTCAGGCTTGATGGCAGGTGCTTCACTCACTAAGCATCTCACTGACCCTAAAAGCTCTTTCAGAATGGGAGGAATCAGCACAATCTCTGTGATATAGTTAGTAAAGACTTTTTTCCTATAGTTTTCTTTTTTCACTCCATGACAGTTTGTTTTTTTTTTCTTCTGTTTTTCTTGAATGGAAATAGCTATGTAGATTCTGGATTGGATGCTATGTTCAGAAAGATCTCTACCTCTTTAGAGCTTATAGATATCCACATATGCTTTCTTTAACCTTTGTGCGCTCCCATTTAAATGTTTAAATCTTTCATTTTAAATGGAATTTATTTTGATAGAAATAGTAAGATATGGAACTAGCTTCTTATTCAAGTAGCTAACAAGTTAACAAAACTACTTTACTATAACCTCTACTTCCTATTTTGAATAAACTTATAAAGACTACACCAAATATTCTCTTAAGCTTTGCAGCTCTGAAAGCAAAAGAATTCCTATAGATATCAATCTTTATTTTAAGACAGTTACATCTGCAATGACTTAATTTACTTATACAGAACTTCAAAAGTACTAAAATAATTGCTTTATGGAATAGCATATGCAATTTTAAAATTATATAGATTGGTTTGTCTGTACTAGGGAATGGATTCTGGGTCTTATGTATTTAACAGTTTCATCTTTGAAATGCTTCTTTCTATTTTGTCCAGGCTGCCTCAAAATTATGATAGTCTGAATGCTGGGATTACAGACATGTACCATGAAACCTGGCTAGGTTAAGATTCTGATGTAAAATTTAACTAAAAGCAAATTTATCTGTGAGCAAATTATATATTTATTTATATATGTATACAAATTATATATGTATATATATATTTATTTGGATAATAGAGAATGTGAGTGGTCTGCTTGAATCCTGTATTTCATTTGTGTTCCATGCTCATTTTGATGAAAGACTGTGTGTGCTTTTCCTAGCTACCATGTTACATGTTAGTTGGTCTAGGATGTGGAACATCATATGAGACAGTTTTAAATGATGTGCTTGCAGAGACAAAAGCTTGGGCACTAAAGACAAGACTCTTTTGATATTTATAACATTTTTATATATCCTTCCATATGGAATGTATTTATTGACTCATTATCTTGTTTGTTTTTTCTGTGTTCTTGAAACAGGGTCATATTTGTAGGCCAGGTAGCCTTGAAATCTTGATTCTCCTGCCTCGGTCTCTCCAGTGCTGGGATTATAGGTGGGTTCTACCACACCTGGCTGATTTACCTCAATGAAGAAAATATGACAGAGCAATGAGATGTCCCTTCTATAATTAGAATAAAAACACTACAGCTTTTATCATTGTGCTCGCTACTGCTCACTCTGAGGACAGCCAGCCTCCATGTTGTGAAGCTCCTCATGCAGAGGTTCCTATGGCCAGCAGTCACCAGGTAACCAAGGGCTTTAGTACCACAACTCAAGAGAAACTGAGTTCTGCCAACAACTGTATGTGTCAATAGCCACCAATTCTCCATAGCTGCATAGTCACCTGAAGTGTCAGTGCTGATGGGCACCATGTTTTCAGCTTCCTAAGACCTTGAGTGAGGCTGTCACCCAGATTCCTGACCCAACAATACCATGAAATAACAAATGATTATTGTTTGGGATGATTTATTATATAGCATAAGATAACTAGTGTACTAGGCACACAATGCTGGAACCATGTAGTTTAGGGAGAATTTGTAATCTAAGAATCTGATTGGTCTTGTGTGTGGATGCAATGGAGATCAAACCCAGAGCTTTGTTGAGTGCTAAGGTATGCTCTACTACCGAACTAAACCTACAGCCCTTATAATCAAATCTTTTTAAAAAGAAGAAATTACCGGGCAGTGGTGGCGCACGCCTTTAATCCCAGCACTTGGGAGGCAGAGGCAGGCAGATCTCTGTGAGTTCAAGGCCCACCTGGGCTACAGAGTGAGTTCCAGGAAAGGCGCAAAGCTACACAGAGAAACCCTGTCTCAAAAATTCAACAAACAAACAAAAAACAAAAAACAAATAAAAAGAAGAAATTGAGCTTCTAAAAAAGCACCTTTCAGTTTTAGATATGGAAATAAATTATCTCTTAAGAGTATACTTTTATTTAGATTATCACACTATAGTGTCTGTACTTACTTTAAAAATATCATTTACATAAAGGGTGCTTCTTTTCCACAGCTCTGGTGCCTACAGAGACATGACTATAAACTGACACAGGTCCACAAATTATACTTTGGGTAGCAGTATCTCATATCATTTCGTCAGCTTTTTTTGTTTTGGTGTGTATGTGTATAAGGTTTGTTATGCTTGTTTTTTCAGCACTATTGATTAAATCCAGGACCTCACACATGCTAGCCAAATGCTCCACCACTGAGCTACATCCCAACCCAATTCCTTCAACTTTAATCCAAGTTGACACAATTTTAAAAAGGTATTTTTCTCATGCCAAGTTTCTGTATCATTTCTCATTCTACAATTTCCTGGGATTAATTAATTAGTGTGCTATTCTCTGGGTTTGCCCAGTCTTCTTATTTATAGCTCAGGATTCTAATGATGGTTAGAAGAACGCTGTAACAGCCAAGAATAGTAACATACTGGTAAAATTTTTAATTAGCAGATTCAGAACTATAATTTTAAAATAGATTATATAATAGCACCAGTAAAATAACAGCTTTGAAAACTTCATTTAATTTTGTAAAAGATACAAAATCACCTAGTCTTCGGCACTGACCTAAATATTCCATCAGCTGCTCCGCAGTTATGATTTCCATCATTGGTGGAAGTTTCACCTGAAAAAACAAAGTATTATTTCTATAAAAAAATGTTTTTGATGACTGAATTATTTCCTGTAAGTCAAAAACAAGCACACATGTGCATGCACATACACACTAACACTTACAATACATTAACATTCATGCTTATATAACAAAGTCATCCAGGCATGTGGCTCATGCCTATATTCCCAGTACTCAGTAGAAGGATGGCCATGAGCTTTAAGTCAGCTATAGAGTGTGACTCTTTCTGAAAAAAATGCAAATAAGGGTGAACAAAATAGTTCAGCAGGCAAAAGTCTTGATAAGTGAGCTTGATGACTGAGTTTGATCCTAGGACCTCAGGATGAGAGGATAGAATGGACTCCTATAGTTGTCCTCTGACTTTCACACACATTGTGATACATACGCACACCAAGACACACATGAATCTTTCCTCACATCTCATGCACAAATAATATTTTTAAAAGATGTTGAAAGGCAAATAAAATAACAAAAAATAAAGTATAGCTGGGTGGTGGTGGCATACGCCTTTAATTCCAGCACTAGGAAGGCAGAGCCAGAAGGATCTCTGTGAGTTCGAGGCCAGCCTGGTCTACAGAGCAAGATCCAGGACAGGCACCAAAACTACACAAAGAAACCCTGTCTCGAACCCCTCTGCCCCCCAAAAAAGTATAACGAAGTCAGTCCTGTCACTGTAACAATTATAAGGTGATAGAGGATTATATAGAGATATTGAGAGGTCTGAAAAGCCATGTCCTTTTACCATCTAACATGATTGCTATGGACCCCTGTCAGAAAATTCAGTTAAAGTGGAGGAAGAGGCACCAAGCATGTAACAAGTCATCAATGGAATCATTTTCTGGAAGGCAGGAACAAAGCTTTATATTCATTATTTCAGTCTACCTTGGGTATGTTTTGAATGGTTCAAATAAATACAGTATTAAAGTACTAACTAAACATTAAAGAATTCATCTGTATGACTTTATTTAAATATAAATTTTGCCAGGTTGTGGTGGTGCATTCCTTAAATCTCAGCACTCGGGAGGCAGAGGCAGGCAGATCTCTGTGAGTTCCAGACCAGCCTGGTCTACAGAGTGAATTCCAGGACAGGCTCCAAAGCTACACAGAGAAACCTTGTCTTGAAAAACCAAAAAGTGTATATATATATATACATATATATATATGGTAAAAATAAGCTATATTATTTAGAGGTATATATGTAGGTGACAAAACTATATATAAAAAGTTGTAAGGAAATATAAACCTGTAATTCCAACACTCAGAAGGCTGACAGCTTGGACTATGCAGGGAGACCTTGTCAAAACAAATGAAGAAACAATAGCCAGGCATAGTAGTACACACCTGTAATCCCAGCACTTGGGAAATGGGGGCAAGAGGATCAAGAGTTCAAGGCCATCTTTGAGGACAACCTATGCTACATTAGTCATAAGACCTCATTTCAGAAAATGAAGAAACAAAACCTTTAACAACACAAACCAAGATTATGGTTACTCCTAGAGGTTAAGAAAGAGTTCCAGTAGAGAGACTGTAAGAGCTTCTGGGGCACTGCAAACTCAGGTTGCTAGGATTGTATACCAAGTGCTTTGGTCTACTGACCTAACTCGCTGTCCTACATACAATAAATTTTCAGTTGAGTTGTCAGATGAGTTACATATATCATGCCAATGACTACATATTTTAATTGACATCCACAACCATACTGTTATAGTCACAGAACAGAGGAAAAATAACAATTCGGGGACTGGAGAGATGCCTCAGCAGTTAGGAGCACTAGCACATATATGGTGGCTCACAGATGTTTGTAACCCCAATTCTAGGAGATTAGACACCTCCTTTTGGACTCTGAAGGCACCAGGCACACACAGGGTGCACATATGCACATGCAGGCAAACACTCACACACACACAATTCTTTTGAAAATCTTAAAATATTCAGGATGGAAATTCCAAATAATTACCATATCAATGAAGGGAGAACATAATTAAAAATGTATTAGTCATTATTTTCTGTTCAACCAAGGAAACTGTTTAAATCATCAATTTCTCCAATAGCTCTCTAAGTGTTAAAGAAGGTATTCTAAGTTTATGCTATCAAATGTGTTACTGACATATTAAAATGTTTTTAATCAATGATAAAACAAGTTTTCAAAATGATTGCTGCAAAACATAGCAGTGTTAGCTTCTCTGAGAGCACCTATGACAGCTGATGCTTAGGGTCCAGTTGTCTTTTGGATTTATCACTCAATGAAAAACAAGATACACCATAGAGGCTTGCTCATCATATTATTCTAAATGATTTTTTATTCTCTGTAACAACACATTCTAAAGAATAATTTTGGCTGCAGGCAGCACTCTAGTTACTGTCTAGTCCAATGCCCTATTGCAGTTACTCAATAAACCATTCTTCAAAAAAAATGTGGGTTTAAAAAGAATATTTTTTTTTACTTATATGTGTGTATCTATATGAGAATGTGCCATGTGTGTACTCATACCCAGAGGCCAGAAAAGGGTGCTAGATCCCATGGAGCTGGTGTTATAGACAGCTGTGAGCCCCAACTTGGGTGTGGAAAATCAAACTTGGGTCCTCTAGAAGACCTGTATGTGTTCTGAAATGCTGAGCCGTTCTGCAGCCCACTTACTACATATAATTTTAAAACTGAAGATCACTTGCAAATTATAGTTTGCTGTCTGTTTTTCTAAGAAAAAGTTGGGTTTCTTACTCACATTGTTTATGAATTCTTTGGCTACATTTCAATATATTCTACATTTTTTTTTTTTTACTACAGTAGCAAAGTTTAATTTCTCTAACAGAGACTCATGAAACACAAAGCCTAAAATGATTAACAACCAGTTTTAAATTTTTTATTTTTTTATTTTATATGTATGGGTATTTTGCCTGCATGTATGTCTATGCACCAGTTGTATGCCTGGTGCCCACAGAAGCCAGAGGAGGCCAGAAGAGGGCATCAGATCCTCTGGAGCTGGAGTTACAGATGGTGGTTATGAGTTGCCATGTGAGTGCCGGGAATTGAACCAGGTCCTCTGGAAGAACAGCCAGTGCTCTTAACCCCTGAGCTATCTCTCCAGTTCCACTAAGTAATTCTTTACAGGACAATTTACTAATTTTTGCTTTAGACTATTCTAGCTATTGTTATACAGTATTTATCAAGGTGTTTCAGTATCATTTTTGATGTGCTGATATCTAGCTATACTTGTATTCTAAAGATGGAACTTTCAATTTCACAGCAATCTGAAAGGGCCATTCATGCATATCAATGTTTTTAAAATTATTACTATTTTTTTTTTGGAGACAGGGCCTCACTATATAGCTTTAGCTGGCCTGGAGCCCACTATATAGACCAGGATGGCCTCAAACTCACAGAGATGCCCCTGCCTCTGCTTCTTGCATGCTAAGATTAAAGATGTGTGCCACCATCCCTGTCATTTTTATTGTTTCTACACTTTTTCACACTTATTTATTTTGTGTTTGTACCTGTGCGGGCACACATGTGCCTGGGCATACTTGTGGCGGTCATAAGACAACAGGCCAGAGTCCATTCTCTCCTTTTACCATGTGGGTCCTAGGAACCAAACTCAGGTTGTCAGGCTTGGTGGCAAGCACCTTTACCTGTTGAGTCGTCTTGCCAACTTAAATGATGTTTTCTTTTAAAAGAATTATGTGTTCTCTTATTTAAGACAGATCCAATGTGACAAATTCACCAGAAGATTTCCTGAACAAATAATTTATCCTTGCCGGGCGGTGGTGGCACACGCCTTTAATCCCAGCACTCGGGAGGCAAAGCCAGGTGGATCTCTGTGAGTTCGAGGCCAGCCTGGTCTACAGAGTGAGAACCAGGACAGGCACCAAAACAACACAGAGAAACCCTGTATTGGAAAAACAAACAAACAAACAAAAAATTTATCCTTTCTCAAGGGGCATACAAGATGGTGCAGCAGGTAAAGAACTTCCCACTAAGTCCAATGATCTTACAATTTGAGTTCCATCCTCTAAATCCACATAATGGAGGGAGAAACAGGTTGTCCTCTGACCTCTACACATAGACTGTGGTGTATTCTCCCAATACATAAATAAATGTAAAAAAGAAGATAAATAAATGTAAAAAGAAGAAAAAATAAACCCTTCTTTTAGTTTCAGCAGTGTTGTAAAATTAAAAAGCTAAAGAAACGGGCTGTAGCTCAGTGGTGGAGTTGCATTCACCATGTACAAGGTCCCAGGTTTAGCCACCAAGACCAGATGATAAGAACAAGATGAAGACACCAAAGAGTGTGTGAATTTGGCATATACATTCTATAATCCTAGGGGTCTACATAATTTCAGAACATAGTCTGGAACTTTCTAAGAGGAGACTGCCAACCATGTCCTGTTCTAAGCATATTAAATGAGAAGAATCATCTCTATATTGATACTAGAAGTAGTCTCAAGAGAGGCCAAAAATGCTGGGCAGTGGTGGCGCACACCTTTAATCCCAGCACTCGGGAGGCAGAGGCAGACAGATCTCTGTGAGTTCGAGGCCAGCCTGGTCTACAGAGTGAGTTCCAGGAAAGGCGCAAAGCTACACGGAGAAACCCTGTCTCAAAAAACAAAAACAAAAGAGAGGCCAAAAATAAAAACAATAAAATCTTGTGTTTAAAACATTAGTGAAATTTTAAACAGGAATGTAAAATGTGCTAAAAGTGATAGTCTAAGATTTTAAGGGGATGGAGAAGTAGTAAATGCAGAGGACTCTACATTACTAAGCAGTAAGGAGCAGCTTATCTAGAAGACACTAATATAAGCCTTTAATCCTCAAACTCAGGAGGCAGAAGCAGAAAGATCACTGGGAGTTTGAGGCACATTGATTCATACAGTGAGTTCCAGATTGGCAAGAGTTATATAGTTAGACCTTGACCTTGTCTCAAAAAACAAACAATAGCATCACCAAAAAAAAAAAAAAAAAGGTTTTTGATTAGTTATTGTAGATAATTGTTAAATTCTTAACACCATTAATGTGTATAAGTATTGAAGAAACATACAATCAAGTCCTAACAAATTTCCTAATGTGTGTGTCCATGTCCGTCCCTGCATGAACAGAGACCAGAGGAGGGCACCGGGTGTCCTCCCCTCTGTCACTTTTCTCTTTATTCCTCTGAGGAAGGGTTGTTACCTGAACCTGGAGCGTGTATATTTCCTAGTTGGCTAGCATCAGCAAGCCCCAGTGATCTTGTCCCTGTCCCTCCACAGTGCAGGGATTACAGGTGTTTCCAAGACCACACCTGCTTTGTTGGAGGATGCTGGGACCTGAATTCAGATCCTCATGGTTACACAGCACTCCTGGTGGCCCTTATGCCTCAGCTTCTCAAGTGTTGGGATGCCCAACTCCAATGGCTTTTTAAGGAAGAGACACTAGAAGAGATAATAAAACCAAGTTTGTCCAGTCTGTTTATTAAATAACCTACTAACTGCCATTCAACTTACTGGTCACCTTAATTGATGACTGTGAAACAAGTCACAAGACATAATTAATTCAAAGACTAAATTAAGGCTTTGAAATGTTTGTCCAAAGTAAGTAGATGACTTGTAATATGACTTGAGACTCATAGCAAAGTAAGTTCCTCTTTCTTTGCGACAGTATGAACCTCAAAAGAAAAAGAAAGGAAAGAATGAATAAAATATGTTCAGTCAGTGAAATGTCTGTCAGAATCAGATGTGTCCAATCTGCCACATTATGACATGACACTGTTATACACACACATGATTTCAGAATGTTTAAAGTAAGTTAATGATTCTATTTTAGGGCACATTCATACTATCCTAGGGTGCATGCAGTCTGCTGTAAAACAGGTGAAAGTAGGGTGTATAGGTAGAGTGCTTGCTTAGCATACTAAATTGAGTACCCAAAAAGAAGTTGCACCTATATTAAATATTCTACAAAGTCTGATTGATAGAATTTCAGTGATTGTGGAAAGACTGTAGGTCCAGAGTCTAATTATAATTTATCTTGGACTATCTTTAGTCCTCTTAATAACTCACCTCTGTGTCGGACCTAACATCTTTGGGATGTATTAATGGAGCAGACCACTGGCTTCCACTAACCTAAAACCTAAGAAAGTCAGCAGATAGCATCTGAGACCCCGAGCTGAGGTTCTTTTGATCCCCCTCACCCCCTCATTCTGCTGTAACTCACCTATCTGATGTTTTCACCAATGTATTTGAAATAGTTTTTGTTCTGTTACTCTATCATTTTCATGAAACTGTTACCACATCAGAACATGGGATTTGGGGTAACCTAAATTTGTGTTCCCGGACAGTGCCACTCATTTTTGGCTTCAAAACAGTCGAGCAACACCACTTGTTTGTTTTGTTTGATCTGATCTTTTCAGACAGGCTCTCTCAACAAAGCACAAGCTGCCATCAAACTTACCAGAAGATAAGAAATGGGTTTTTGTTTTATGTCATCAGATCCCTAACACAACAAAAACAAAACATTCAAAACAAGCAGTGCATAGTGGTCCAGATCTGTAGTCCCACTCCCAGGAGAATGACAGAGAATAGTGAATTTGAGACCTGTCACAAAACTGAACTAAAGACAAAGCAACTTAATTAACTAAAAGTGGAGAATAAGGGACTGGAAAGATAGTTCAGTGGCTCCAGATCACTGGCTGTCCCTTCAGAGTACCCAAGCTCGATTTCCAGCATCCACATGGCAGTTTACAACTGCCTATAACTCTATTCCCAGTGGATCTGATGCCTCCTGGCCTCCTCTGGTCTTCAAAGGCACAGACATACACACGGTACACAGACATACATACAGACAAAACAATCATACAAATAAAATAAAAATAATTTAAAAAGTAAAAGTAGAGAATAAGTGGCCGAAGAGATGGTTCAAAGGTTAAGAGCACTTACCAGAGTTCCATTCCCAGTACTCACATCTCGGCTCACAATCATATGTAACTCCAGTTCCAAAGACTCTGTTCCCTCTTCTGGCCTCCATCAGCACCAGGCATACATGTGATACACATGCACACATGCATGAAAAACAGCCCCTCTCCCCAAAAAAGATACATGGAAGTATCTTATTTTTTTAAAAAGTGGAGAATAATGGGGGAACAGTTTCAAAGTTCACCTTAAGCCAGGAATGTTGCTGCACACCTGTAACTCTAGCACTCTAGCACTCAAAAGGCTGAACCCAGAGGACTGAGAGTTCAAAAGCAGTGACTAAATAACAACACCCTGTTTCAAAACAAGCAAACAAACAAACAAACCAAAGTAGAAACAAAAAGTTACTATAGTCAAACTAGTTTGTTGGTAAGATACGTATTAAAAAATCCAAGATCCTTTACCTGGACCTCCATAGGCATGATTGGAAAAGGAAAAGGAAGACTTTTTCATTGAAGGAATACTACCAGAACCAGGCATCCACCCATGCGGGATCACACTGTTCTCATCTACTTTACTCACAAGTCCAGAGACACATATTATTTCTACTTCTTGGGAGACATTGGGAAAGGAAGCCCCAGAACTGTTCCTCAAATCTTTTATGTAGATAAGATTCCACTACTGTGTAAAGTTTTAAATTTCTTCTTACAAGATCTATATTTAAAACAGAGTAGGCAGAGGCTAAGATAAAACCTTTGGCTCACCATCTGTTTTTCCTTTTTTATAAGCAATAAACACACTTGGAAAACCTCAAAAGAGTTTTGTGCTTACTTTAGGAAAAGATAGCATGAAAAAAATTAGTGTGACTGCAATTCTTCTACAGGTTTGGGGTAGGATAGGGCAGAGTAGGTCAGAAAGTAACATAAAGGATTTGGGGAAAGCACATGG
>CABHPQ010113515.1:0-23329 GCA_902168405.1 Peromyscus aztecus
ACTTTTACATGGATTGACACCCAGGCTTTCTAACATTTTCTGCCTTGTGACCTCTGACCAAGCAGCTCTCAACACTGAATGGAAAGCATAATGTGAGGGTATATTTGGACTTTAATACCATGGTATTTCCACAATTCTGAGCCTCTCTCAAGACACTTGGGTCAGATAATTCCTTCAGCCCTGGTTCAGGTTCCAGGTAGAATGTTAACCTCTGACCTCTGTCTGTCTCAAATGGGTGTAGTTTAAGAATACACAGGTACAGTCTACTATTTTTTCTTCCTTGTCTTTATGAATCTTGTTCTTCCACTTAATAGTTTATTTAATGCTAATGTTAATATTTACAAAAATTATAATAACAACAGTTATTAATAAACTAACATTTATTAGGTGCTGTCTTGTCTTCCAGGGACTGTGTCAAAAATATTTAATTTAATTCTAAGAATGTTCTGAATAGGGAAACAGCATTCTATGTTGAATCTTAGAGACATTTGCATATTTGCTAAGATCAGGTAGCTAGATGTGATGTGTGGGTGTTCAGGACTGTGCCTAAGGCAAGGTTCTCAGTTCTCTGGGGAAAACTGCATGCTTCAAGTTCATACCAATGAGTGTCTGTCAACAGTGAAGGCACAGCTTAGTTCATGGTGCTCCACAAGACATCAGTTTTATCCCTTGTGATTTTTAAAACCTATTTTCTTTTTATTGAATTCCTCATAACTAATTTAATAATTGCTCATGGTTTAAGTGAATGTCAATGTATGAAAATACCTGTATGGTAATAATTTAGTTAGTAATTATTTTGAAAATAATAAAAATTATTCAAACTTATGTGAAACTGAGTTATGGAATACCAGTGACTGTAAGCATTTTGCCTAGATGGTCCAACCTACTAAATTGGGTAGGCAGAGAGATCAGTTGCTAATATTTGATTCAATTTAACTACTTAAACTGGACCCTATTCATTAAAGGGATAATTTAGTCTTTGAAATACAGTTCATAAGTTCATGCCAAGAATGTACTTAATCAAACTAAATCAACTTTTGATGTCTGGGTGAACAAATTAATATAGTATTTAAGATATAATTCCACAAAGCTATAGATAATTGAGAGAAATCGAGAGGCTAGTAACTAACAAATAGATTACGAATGCAATCAATTAGCTTTTATTCAGCAAAGGTTATATGTTACTGCCTGTAAGATGAGGTAACAAATATAACATGTGAATTAGTCTCCTTCACAGGTCTGTTCTAGAAAAGAATGAATAATTATAGTAATTTATGAAGCACCCTGAGATATGAAGGAAAGAATCAAGAAAAGAAACATGTTCCTTATGGAGGATTTAGGCAGAGCAATTCATCAACTCCCTGCAAATACGAACTGAAAGGGATGCCACAGTTGTGTGAACATCAGATGGAACTCTCTCTGTGTGTTGGGATGGTATGCTGTGCACTCTGTGTGGACAGCGTAAGACACCTGTTGTAACCCTGTGCTTTCTTCCTGCTGCTCCTGCGTTATGCTTATCAATGATTTTAATTTTTCTTAACATCTCTCACTTTAACATATTCTAAGATCTTTAGAACTTTTTTTATATTTTCTATAAGCCAACAGGAAGAAAGACATCTCCTTAAGCCTTTATCATTTCAATGATTGGTGTCTAAAGAAGGGGAAAATCAAAGTGACAGTCCATCTCCAAAAAATAAAGTGTTTCACTGTATTTATTATTGTGGATGTTGATACTTTTCTACTTGGTTAATCACATTCAGTAAGTTGTATGTTTCAGGCTTTCCAATTCCATGTCCTTTAAAATATGGCCCCTTCACAATTAGCCGAGTGGCTAGTAATGGCATCCTTAACTGTAAAACTGCCAAATGCCCACTCACTTGTATTGATACATGCTGTAGTTCCTTCAGTGGTTGTCTTTGCCTCTGTTCCAGAATGTCGTGTAAGTGGAATCACTCATTATGTAATCTTTCCAGAATGGTGATGTTCACCAAGTATAATACAGCTGACATTAACTTATTTCCTAATGTCAATGGCGTATTCTTCTATATGTCTCAGCAAGCCTCCGTATAGATTCATCAGGATTATTAGTTATTTCATCAATTGATTTCACTCCAGGTTATTTATAGCTTCTAACAAGTGTGAGTTGCACTGACACAGAGTGCTGTAGCTTTATGGGAACATATATTTTATTTGTGTAATATAAAAACATGGGGAGTGAGAATCCTGAGTGTCATAAACATCTATCCAATCCAGCTACAGTAACAGGGCCTGCATTGTTTCTTACTCCCACAAGTGATAAATGAGATTTCCAGTGGGAATATGTTTTCCAAAGCACTTGGCTATATCAAGTTTTATTGTTTTTATTCTAATATTGAGAGACAATGTCATGTTATAGTTTCAATGTCCATTTCCCAATGGATAGTAATGCTGAAAATCTTTAAATCTTTTGAAATGAAAGTCTACTGCCCTCTGCCTGTCTCTCTGTCTCTCTTTGTCTCTGTCTGTATGCCTCTGTCTCTCTTTTTGTTTCTATTTCTCTGTCTCTCCTCTCTCTCTCTCTCTCTCTCTCTCTCTCTCTCTTTCTCTCTCTCTCTCTCTCTCTCTGTGTGTGTATGTGTGTGTGTGTGTGTGCATGTGTGTGTTGACAGAGTCTTATTTTGTAACCCAGTCTGCGCTGACACTGACAGAGGTCCACCTGCTTCTGCCTCTCTAAGGCAAGTGTTAAAGGTGTGTGCCACCATGTCTACTGGTCTAGTGCTGCCTTTTGTTTTTCCCACTTTTCATTGACTGATTTTTTACTTTCAGACTTTGAGGATACTTCATATATCCTACAACTAAATTCTTTTGAACACATAGTTTGTATTCCTCCTTCTGGACTATATCTTGTTTTTTCATTTTCTGACAGCGTTTCTAAAATGTAACTGTGCAGGTGTGTGGTAGTGTGTGGTACATGCACATGAGTGTCCAGGTATGTGTGACTATGGGCATATAGAGGCCAGAGGACATCAGGTGCCTTTCTCCATCATTCTTTTTCTTATTCCATTTAGACAGGGTCTCTTCCTAACTCAGAACCTCACTATTTTTACTAGGCTGTCTGACCAACAAGCTCTGATTTTCTTTATGACCATTCCCTCCAATTCCCATCTCAAGCTAAGGTAGACTTGCCTGGCTGCTAAAGATTCTAACTTAAGTCTTCATGCATGCATGGAAAGAACTCCTATTCACTAAGTGTTTGATACCTTGCAGTATGTATTTGATTACATTAAAATCTGAACAGCTCATATCTGGAAGGTTAATGGTACAATTTTGTTTCATTCTCTGTTTTACTTCTGCCATTTGATTGTTCATTGTATGACTGTATTTCTTTAATTACATTGACCTTTCATCTTGTATCCTTACAAAACTCATGTAGTAGCTCCAGAAGACTGTTCTCCTTCAGATTTCTTGAGATACTTCCATGTACATACACATCTGTAACCAGACAAATTTTCCTTTTTCCCCTTTCCAAAGTTTATGTCTATTTTTTTCTCACTATATTTCTCTGAGGTTTTTAAATTATTTTTCACTTATTCTTTCAGGGGAATGACTGTTTTTGTCTGTGTGCATTTACCATGAGCATATCTGGTGCCAATGTAGGACAGAAAAGAACATTGTATTACCTGGAACTAGAGTTACAGATGTTTGTTGACCACCATGTGGATGCTGAGAATCAAACCCACAGCCTCAACAACAGCAGTCAGCGCTCTTGACTGGTGAGCCATCTCTCCAGCATGTCATTATACTCTTTAGCTTCCAAATATTTGATAGGTTTTTTTTTCAGGTATATTGTTACTTATTTTCATTCTTTTCTTCCTTTCTTTTATTATGTCTTGGGATGTTTCATTAGCTCAGGCTTGCCTCAAACTCTCTATTTAACTAAGACCTTGAACTTCTTATCCCCCTGCCTCTGCCTCCCAAGTGCTGGGATTGCAGTATGTACTCCCAGAGCTGTCTAATTTCCATTACTTTCAAACACCCGTCCTCTTCTATACTACCATGCTGCCAACTACATCCTGATCTCAGATGGCCTCTAGCACAAATCACAAAGGAACAGACAAAAGAACAATGTGGTTGTATTTGTGCCTCTGCTCTGACCACGAAAGAAGCTTTTCTTCCCCTCATTGTTCAAGGAAGAGGACTTTCCTCTGACTTTTCATTGACTGAACAACAGCTTCTGCCATTGCCTCCACTTAAAGGTACTTTTGGGACTGGGACTTGCCATGAAGCTAGGCTGGGAGAAAATCAGAACAAAGCAAACAGAATGGGGATTTCTTTATCTCCATCCCTCAGGGGATCCATCCTCAAACTACTATATTGGCCGAGAGATTCTCCCCAAGCTTTCCTGTCCTTGCTTAGTGCATGGTTCAAGAATTCAGTTTGCTTTAAGTCAAAGAGAAGTGGGAAGGAGACACGGAAGAACCAGCTGGACTCCATCTTAAACTTACAAGCCATCCTATAGTAAAGACAAACTAGGTTCATTCCTGTTTATGATTAAGCCTCTGTTTCTCAAGGATTGGGATATGCCAGACCTGCAACCTTAACAACAAATGTTTCTGCACTGCCTGTTTCAGGAACGACAATTCCATCTCTGTTTCAAAAAGTTATTTATGACCATCTTGCCACCCTACCTTTGTTTCAAAAGATTATATGACCACCTTGTTATGACCACCTGTTGTAATTAACATGTTTTGCTCATCTGTTATGTTCTGCTCCTATAACCCAACCTGTTTTCCCCCAATTAGAAATTCCCTACCTCTGAGCTATGAAAGCCTTGGCTTCCCACATCAGCTGACCTCTCAAACCCTGCCTTACAGGGAGGTAGCCCATGTACAGGAATAAAAAAAAAAAAAGCTTGCTTTAGCTAATTGCTTGCTTTAATGATGGTGACTTGGGTCAGTGGTCTTTCCCCTTACATCTTCGAGTTTAACAACATACACATACCTCTCACCTGTGGTTTCTATCCAAGTCTCAGAAGTAAGTCCTAAAAAAGTTGATATGCCCTGACTCCACCATAACAATAAGCTCAACCTGTCTTCTACATTCTTGACATCACAGCTGTTTAGACTAAGTGCCCACAACCTTTTGTAGTTCAACTGGCACTGCCTCTTGAAACAGGTTTTATAAAATGCCCCTCCCACCTTCATTTTTACGAGTTGTAGGAAGCACAATGTAGAGTAAGCACTGGAGAAAGCAGGATTGTAGATCACGTGGGCTTATTTTCTTCAAAGGAAGGAAATGAATGACGCCTGGTCACCTGGAGTGCCACAGTGAAAGTGGTCAGACAACTTGGTGATCCTTTGCTATATCCTGAGCATTGTTTAGGCTAGAATCCTGAGCTTTGTTTCTCAGTGACTAGAACCCTTCCCTATGAAAGAACCCCCCATGTGCGTTGTATCGTCCATCAATAGAATCTATCCTTGTGTTTACCACTGATCCTGCCTCTAGGCCCTATACCTGAGCTCTATTTGTCAGCCAGTAGAACTCAGTCTTATCGTTAAAGGTCATAGGTGCTTTTCTACCTTGACAGATAGTTTAGATGTAGCTCTGCCTAAAGCTGTGTTGTGATAATTGATGCATGGTAACCTTTCCCCAAAGTTTTACTATGCTTAAATGTGTAAAAAGAATAAACCAGGAGGTCATACCCTAGAGGGTTTGACCAGTGCCTACAAAGATGGTATTGACTTGAGTTTCAGTCTTTGCCTCCAGTACATAGTCTCCACTCAGGCTGTGAGGCTTGCAGGGTCCCAACAACTATTACCAAAGAAACTGAAGATGGCCACGTATGAAGGAGCACAATCATTTTAATGAGTCACTGCCCAACGGGCCATTATCTGTTTGCTTAGTTTGGTTTTCATTTTTTTCTAAAATCATGAGTATAAAATGTTCATTTCATTTCTTTTCTATACTCAAAAATGTTTAATATAAAGTATGCCAACTACTTCAGTTGGATATTCCTCATCATATTGTCACTATTTTTTATTGGCATATGTTCTCTGTACATAGTCCTGCCTGGATTTCATAAGGACAATACCATGTAAGTATATAATGCATTTGCCCACATCCCCCATTCATTCATGTTTCTCTCTTTCCTCCCCCGATAGTCCCCTTCCTTTCCCTAAGTATCACAACTACTACTGCCATGTTATAACACATGATATTATGTGCCTATCTAAAATCTAGCACCCAAATTTAAGAGAAAATTTTCAGTATTTATCTTTCTATGGGGCTCAAAATTCACTGACCCATATTCTCAGTTGTACCTATTTTCTTGCAAACAAAAAAATGAATTCATGCATGTACAGTGGAATGCCACCTTGTGGATGCTGCATTTCTTACCCACTAGAAAGGATCCCAAAGAATCTCCTTTTCTACAGTGTTGGGATAAATTGATCAGCAAGCTGATGCTATGTCCCACAGACTTTGGGGTGAAGAATTAACCTTGTCTCAACTGGGCTTTAAGGAGCAATTTTGTTTCCCCTTTGACTCTCTCCAGACACCAAAACTTTGTTGGACACCCCCCCCACCAGTCACCAAAGTCTTTTATTTGGCACTTTTATTACTTGTTCATAACCTTCTATGCAAATAATTTCTTTGGCCATCTAAAAGGTAGGCAAGGCTACCTGGAAACTTCTTTCAGATTCTTGCCTGACCTTCAACTTTATCTTATAATTCATTTAAAAATGACTACACTCAAGGCTAGAAGGAGCTGCTGCTTTCTCTCCTCCATCTCTTCAAGCAGTCAGAGCCTTGTTACAGGGCATCTCATGAGCAGTGCTTAAGCTGCTCAAAGACCTTCTTCCCCAGCAGAGGAGATGCACCATTAGTGCCACATTAAGGATGCATCAGCCAGACGTGGAGTCATGTTTCAGCTCTGCTGCACTTGAGGATACCAATGAAGCTCTTCAAACATTCTAGCCATTGCTGTAATATTCAATACCATGGAGCTGGGTGGATTAAATAAAGAATGTTGTATTAATTACTTTTCTGTATCTGTGATTAAAAAGAAAAAGAAAGACCAAAAGCAACTTATGGAATCGAAGGTTTGTTTTGGCATGTAGTTCCAGAGAAGAGAGAGAGAGTGTGTGTGTGAGATACAGCAAGAGAGTGAGAGAGCAAGAAGAGAGAGAGAGAGACTGTCCATCACAGTGGGGAAGGCAATGTGTAATAGGATTATGATGTCATCCTGGCAGCCCAGAAGCAGAGAGTTCATACTTTATCCAAACCCAAGAATCAGAGAGAAAGAAGATGAAGTAGGGGTATGCTATACAACTCAAAGCTGAATGGCACACTTCCTTCAGCAAGCATCTACCTCCTAAATTCCTCAATTGGTGTCAACAATTAGGACCAACTGTTCAAACACATGTGCCTATGGAAACATTTCTCAGCGAAGCACAAACAAATGTATATGTAAACATATAGCAAACATCTCAGAGAAAGATCATTTACCTTCTCTTCTTGAAAGTCTTTATTAGTTTCAGAGTACCTGGAAGTTTCCTGCAGAATGCTCATCCACTTCATTGCAAGTGAGAGTGGAGTCGGCATAAGGCTGGGCACGGAAAGATGATTTTAGACTTAAAGGCAGACAATGCTAACTGACTTGCTGATGGCTCTGAACAATGATCAGTTACCAAAACCCCACTCACTTCATTGAATCCCCTTAATTCCCAACTAATTGCAA
The DNA here is from genome assembly GCA_902168405.1 of Peromyscus aztecus. Classification (NCBI taxonomy): domain Eukaryota; kingdom Metazoa; phylum Chordata; class Mammalia; order Rodentia; family Cricetidae; genus Peromyscus; species Peromyscus aztecus. The sequence goes on from CABHPQ010113515.1 coordinate 7,718, forward strand.
GCTGAAATGTTTTCATCTCCTGGGATTGTCCTCCAGTTCTGTTGAAAAGAAAAATGTATGCCCCAAGCTTTCCATTGTAAATGACCAGAACTACAGCAGCAGTGCCTCTATCTCTGGATCACTAATTCTTAGGGTTCTGTGGCTCCCACAGATCCCCTGAACAACAAATCAAATGTCTCTCTCTATTCCTCTCTACTACTGTTGTGGTCACCAAGAGACCACCACTGGAGTCTTTCGAAAATGCTGCTTTTGAGCCAGTCTGCCTCTTCACTCTTCAGGCTCACCACTAATCTCCCTTAATCTGCAAGGTGTTAGTAATTAGCACAGTAATTACCCTAGGGACAGCATGGCAGCCAGAATGCATCTGAGCGGCCAAGCTGTTCTTATGAAAATTATGCCCAGAAAGGTGATGGGGGAATGGGGGCATTGCTGGGCCAAAAGTTTAACACATGCCTTTCAAACGCCATCTGTCTTTGGTGCGTCATTGTACAGTGCTGGGTCATCATCCACAGATGGTTCTTTTGCATGTATGAGGCTTTGTCGTTTCTTCTTTCTATCCTGAATCTGGGTCATTTTACCCGGGTGGCTCGAATAGAAATACATCTCCATGGTTCAGGTGTTTGAACACTCGCTTCCCAACTGGTGGCTCTCTTTGGGGATATGGAGCCTACCTGACAAACACGAGATCATAAAGGTCAGGCTAGAAGTCTATAGTCAAGCCCAGTTCGAGTCCAAGAACTCTTGCTTCCTGGCCAGCCATGAGCAGTGTGCAGGCTGCCTCAGGCTCCTCCACCATGCCTTCTCAAGCAAAGAACTGTGAACTAGAGTAAGTACCCCTCCCCCGTGTTGTTTGTGTCAGTCTTTTGTTCAGTATTGAGAAAAGTCAGGAATATGCTCACTTGCTGGAGTGTACGTGTGCACGCACGCGCGCATTTAATCTATAAGCAAAGAATTGAATAGAATCAAAAGTAGATGGAGCTTTTTTTTTATATGCTTTTAGTCCTTCAAGATGCAAATTTCAGCAGAGTTGCAGGTTTCTGTGTACCACAACCAAAGGGTGGCTTTGACAAATGTGACTAACTGAGGCAGAAGGAAACAGCTGGGCAAATAAGGAAAAGGCAGATCTCACTTCCTCCTGGAGGAATGTGTAGGGACTTCTGAGATTCAAGGGCATTTGACCAGGTTGAAGGTGTCAATCCCAACAATGGACTCTCTCACCGGAGTTGCTTTACCAAGTAGCACGCACCTAGGTGACTCCCTCTGGTGCTTTCGCATGGCCAGAAATCATATGCAGGTAGACATTTCGAAACAAAGCTTGGCTGCTGTTATTAAATACCCAGGTTCCTGCAGATTAAAGTTATTAGCATGAAAGTGAGGATGTTGTGGACAGAAGGAAATCCTAAATGCAAGTGTGGAGGATCATAATCTACCTGGCTTCAGGGATCAGGTGGGACAGACACAGGAGGGACGTTGGAAAGTTACTTTGTCCTGTTTCTTCGTAGATGCTAACTTCACCTACGCCCTCTGCCTTTGCTTCCTCCATTAGAAGGCAGTGATGCTAACAACTCTTGGGGTTTGTGACAGTGGCTTTGGATCTGGGCAGACCAATATCTGATCCCAACTTTATCATGTTTCCTGTGTTTATCATATGTATGTTTTCTTCTTGTCCACGAAGGAGTGGCAGTGTGGCATTTGCTCCATGGATTATCATTTCACTAACGTAATCTGGTAATACGGTGATGGCACAGTGGATGTCCTTGACCCGGCTGTCTTCCTGCTGCCCTGAATTAAGTTGTTGTCTCTTGTTTTGTGGTGTAGCTCTCAGAAGATGGGTGACATGCTGTCTAATTTTGAATGGCAGTGAGGTCTAAAGGACAGGCCTGAGAATGAAACTGTTTTCCAATCCTTAGTCTCCAAACGGTTAGTTGTGACTATTTGATATGACCCAGAACAAGCTATTCCATTATTATGAGGCTGGGGTTCTCAAACCTTAGAGGACTGCCAGTCATCCAAAAGTTGTTCCCCGAGGCTTGGCACAGCCTTCACCACACTGCCAGGGTCTGAGTACTGCCTCTTTGTCCCACGTTGTCTTTGGGGAATACCTCTTATCAAACATCTGCCTGTGGGTTCACTGAACAGCACTGACTGTCACCTGTAATCCACCTCAGTTCTGCAGAGATACAGCCTCTCCTCTAATGTGTAGCTGTGATAAAAAGAAATATATTCCCAATAGCTTTAAGAAATAAGTTGGAGCATTCCAACAGGGCCAGCCAGAGGGAACATATGAAGATTGAAGCTCTCCCTGTAATCCTGTGCCCAGCATGGCATCACTTCATCTGCCAGTAAAATCATATGATGTCCTTTTCTTAGACTCACTATATCAGTTTCAGAATTATATTTCCACTTTACAAACAAGCATAATCAGTAACCAGTTTCTATCATGATGGAAGTTAAATTAATAAAAAAAAAAAGAGGCATTCTACCAGATATATAGCAAATATTTTTCAGATGATGCAGGTAAGAACAAGGGCAAGGAAATTTTTTTTCCACAAAAATAAATCAGAAGATTGAAAACTAACAATCCAGAGTCCCAAACCACTCAGGGTTAAGCTACCTTCATAGCCACTGGTAGTGCTGCAAATCCCATGTTGGTTGAGGGATTTCTGAGGCAGCCCAGGTAATGAAATCACACAGGACGTCTGAGACATACAGAGGATGAAAAACAGATCTGACACCCAAAATTGTTGTCATCCTTGATGCCAAAGGAGTGACCTCAGGAATGAGTTGCAGTGTACTTGTGGCAGCCTATGCCTAGCCCAGCCTCTCCAGCAAGATATGTGATGTGATGTGGTATGCGAGTGTGTGTGTGTGTGTGTGTGTTATGCACACATATGTGAGTGTGGGTGCATGTACCCATACATGCATGTAATGAGGCCAGAGGAATATGTCAGATGTCCTTCTCGATTTCTTTCTGCTTTATTCCTTTGAGACAGGGTCTCTCATGGACCCTAGAACTTGCTGTCTCCGTTAGGCAGATGTATTGATCAAGGACCCTTCCCCATTGAACCATTTCAGGAAACACATGATTCTCAGGCATCACATCATTCAACAGTGCAATGTTTAGCAATTATCTATAGTTTGATATATTGTAGCCAAATTGACAACCGGCAGGCAGAGTCCAGATGTCCTTCAACACCTCACCTCAGACATTAAGCAAATCTCTCCATCTATCCCTTCAACCTTGCCTTTGTGGCCCACCCTGGTATTGCATACCTTGTCACTGCCCCCTGCTAGTTCCAGTATAAGCCATCAAGAGAAAGAAAGATTGTATTGCAGTGTTTTCCATGCCTGCTAATAAGTCCTTTCTGCCATATCTTGTTCAGGGTGAAATTCAGCATGCCTTATGGAGCATTCAGAGCATGCAGAACATAGGAGTATGTGATCCCTACCTCACATTATCCTTCTTCCCTCCCTCCCTCCCTCCCTCCCTCCCTCCCTCCCTTCCTCTCTCCCTCCCTCATTCCTTCTTCCCTCCCTCCTTCTCCCTTCCTTCTTTTCTCCTTGCCCTGCTTCCTCTCCCTCTTTGACTCTTTTATTTTCTGGGATAGCATCATCATGATTTACCCACCAAGCTACCTCTGCACCCCCATGTTCATTCTCTTGATACTCCTAAGTTACTGAAACACTCTCTCTGCTCATTGTGATAATCTGGTTATGTGACACCAGTCTGTTCTCTTCCACTGGGACCTTTTCTAGAATACCCTTGGGATCATAGAACTGAAAGCATTTAGTAAGTGAAGGGTATTTCATAGCATATCAAAAAATAAAACAGGAAGTGCTTCTAGAACAGGTGGCTAGGAACTGCTTTCCTACCTAGGATAGGCTCTTTACTTGGGCTCACAAGGTAACCAAAAGCAGAATGATGCACTCGTCTGTGAGTATAGCAATATGTCATTACCAATCATTTTATTGTCATGTTCCTTTAGCAGAATAGTAGTGGTAGGTTTTCTTCTAGGCCCCTGACCTATCTAGTCTCAGGTTCTTGGCCACTTTGGTAGTGTCACATATGGGTTCCACTTCATGGAGTGGGCTTTAAAATCAAAACTGTGGGGAAGGGGCTGGTTACTCCCATAATATTCGAGCTGCTGTTGTAGGTTGCAGGGTTTGTAGCTGGATGATATTGATGAATTGACGATTACTTTTCATCTCCACTAGCATACGTAAGTACCTTCCAGCACCATGAACACTATACCTGCATATCAGTTCATCACTCAACCCTCATCAAAGGAGTTTCTCAATTGCAGTGGATGGTAATTAACACAGAGACCCATGGCTGGTCAATGTGCAGAAAGCGAGAGATTTTGGAGAGAAGTGGAGAGCCACTGTCCAGTTGTGGCTCTCTGTGTTACATCTGACAGAAGCAGAGCTGAGGTCATGATCAACCAGACAGCAAGTTGACGAGGACTGTTAGCCATGCCTACCTTCTCCTCTTGCTGCAGTTCTTCCTCCATTTAAACTAAAGCTCCCTTAGTTGCCAAAAGAAGAAGTTGGGGTCACTGGACACCTCTGTCTATATTTCCTCAGTGTGGGTGTACTGGTTAAATCTCTCACTGCTTTCTAGCAATACATGTCTCCTTGTCTTCTTGTTACAAGTGGTAAAACCTGGTCTATCAGGAAGACCTTATGGAACCATTGCTTTTGCCCTAAAACTCAGGTCACAGTCCTAGGCCGACTGTGGCAAGGAAGTAAGGCCTGGAGAGAGCAGTATAAAGATCAATATACGAAAAAAAGGCAGTTGGCATAGAAACACCAGAAACCCTTCTGTATGTGGATTTCAAGGATGGTGAAGAAAAGACCGCAATAACAAAGTAAGAGATGTGGGTGCTCTGTAAGTGACCTATGGGAGCTCAGGGGCTTCTTGGTCCAGTGGGCTCCTTCAGTTCACGAGTCCACTCCCTTCCTTAATAAATGTCTCTATTTCTAGTCTCTAGTCTGGGTTTGTTCTCTGACACACAATGCATGCCACAGCAGGGGCTTCTGGGACTCCACTCCGAATTTATCACCCTATTGCCCTCACAGTTTGCAACTTCTGAAATACCTCAGGAGAGAGAAAGTGTTGGGAGTCGTACCTCTCTACAGAAGACTCCTCCTTGTATGTTTTTGTTAATAACAAAATATGCTCCAACCTTGTGTCAGATGCAGGCAAATGGCTCCCCTGAGACTTATTAATGAGGCCCTGTGGAACTGCGAGGAAATTCGAAGTCAGTAGCAAGCTCATTTATGAAGCATATGCTTTGTTCTGAAGTCTAGCCACATCCCATTCCTGTTGGGAGGCTGATGCTACTGAGAGAGTAAACACTAATCTTAGACAAATTTCAAAATGTCTCAAATGGCACCATCCCTTTTCTAGGAGCACTTCCTTCAGAAAATCTGTGATGGTGAAGTCCTTTGTGTGTCCCTTGGAGAAGGGTGTCAATCTCTTTAAAAGCCAACTAAGTCTCTATCCAGGTTTACAAGCAGAAATGCTTTTCCTTAAGGGCAGGGGAGGCTTTTCTTTGAAAGGGAAACGTCAAAGACTTTCTAGCAGAGGGTCCATTCTAGAAAGTGGGAGTGGGAGGGGGATGTATTTTAACTTAGGTCTCCTGGCTCCAAGTAGGAAAACCTCCGTTATTTTGTAGAGATGAAAAATTCTGCTTTTCCTCTCACTGAAGGTAATTAACTTACAGAGGTGGCGACTTTGGCCACTGGGTGAATTGAGGATGAAGTATGGATGACAAAGGGCACTAACTACTTTTGCTTCAGTGCTAAATATTGCTTCCTTGAAAATGTATGTATTGGGGAATGTGTGCCTAGCTATTTAAAAAGGTGATCTTTCTTTCTTCTATTATTTCATTATTTCATTTTTTATAGTGTGTGTATGTGTGTGTGTGTGTGTGTGTGTATGAGAGAGAGAGAGAGAAAAAGAGAGAGAGAGAGAGAGAGAGAGAGAGAGAGAGAGAGAGAGAGAGACCTCTAGTTCTAGTGCTTTAGTGACTTGGCTGTATTATATACCATGACTTTATTTTATTTTATTTCATTTTATTTTATTTTATTTTTGTCTTTTTGAGACAAGGTCTCAAGTAGCCCAGGGTGGCTTGGAGCTCATTATGTAGTCAAGGATAACCTTGAACTCCTGGTTCTCTTAATTCTGCCTCCTGACTTTAGGATTAGAGATATGCACCACCATGTATAACAATGTAGCTTGGGAAATTGACCCAGGACTTCCTGCATGCTAGGTGGTGCTCTTACAGTGAAGATGCACTGATAAACCTTAACACATTTTAATTTTTATATGCACATACAATAGATATGCACCCACCAAGGCCTGGCACCAGTCATCGGGCAGAGTTAGTTTTCACTTTTTTGAGGCAGATAAATATAGGGGTTTTTTTTTTTGTCCTCGTGACGAATATTTGGATCATTGATTGTATATAAAATATATCTGGGAAATACCTAATGTTCTCTTTTAATGATTTTTTTTCTTTTTTTGTACCAATTGTAAATAGTTTAGAAGTAAAATATACAGGATATATAAATTTGGACTTGATTGACAGTATTCAGGATGAATACATTATGAATTTGAAGGCAAACATGTTGGCACACAACTATGATGACAGCGTTCTAGAAGCACGCTGAGTGCTGCTCCAAGTTCAAAGCCAACATGGTCTACATCGCAGGGTCAGGCCAGCCAGCACTAGATAATGGGACTCTAAAAAGTGAAGAAACAAGTAAATAAGTAGATAAGAAATTATAGTTTGTTTTTTCTCTTCTTACAATGAGTTATTTTACGGAGCACGTGACTTTTACAACTACTTGGCTTATTTCTTTGAACTCCTTCGAGCAGCTTTTAAACACCACTATTATCAGTTAGGTAATGAGAAATCAGTGTGTTGTATGGCACTGTGTTAAATTATTTTAATCGATCAGATGATTTGCAGTAGCTAGCCCAAGTACTATGGAGACTAACTGATCAACACAAATGCCTGAACTATTGAGTCTGATCAAATGAGTTAGAGATGTTACCTAGAATCAAGCTTTGTGAATAATCTCAAACACACAATCAGGAAGGAAACTTAAAGTTGATTTAAGATGTTCTGACGGGAGAGAAGATATTCTAAAGCAGTGGTTCTCAACATGTAGGTTGCGACCACCTTTGAGGATCAAAGGACCCTTTCACTGGGGCCACCTAAGCTCACCTGCATGCCAGATATTTATGTTTCAACTGCTAACAGTAGCAAAATTACAGTTATAAAGTAGCAATGAAAATATTTTATGGTTGGGAGTCAGCACAACATGAAGGGACTGCAACTTTAGGAAGGTTGAGAACCACTGTTCTAGAAAGAGTGTTGAAACAATGCACCTTAAAAAAAATTGAAATTTGCCCAGGAATCCTACATGGAAGGGAGGGAAAGGTTCAAATCCTGGTACTAGCAAAGGAGAAACATGTCTTTTAGGAATAGATTTCCCAAATGTTCCAACAAATTAACACATGCACATTTCCTAGCTGTTGTTTTACCTTTTCTATCTTTTTATTTCTTGTATAAACATCTTTTCATTGTTTTTAAACTCTCCATTCATCTGTGCACTGTATTTTGATCATATCCATCCACCACCACCTCCCCCACAACTCCCATTCATGTACACTAATCCATCATCCTTCACAACTTCATGGTCTCCTTTGGGGGGGCTATTAATAACTTTTCTATAAAGTACCATGTAGCTAAAGAAAAGACTGAGAGAAACTAGGAGTCTTTACATCCCAAGTTTGACCAAGTTGTCAATAAATCATTTTTCTTCAATTTTCCTCATAACCACCTCTTCCAACAAGCAGGTGGTTTATGTATCAAAGTGCTTCTTTAACAGTGTGTTTTCCTAGATCTTGCCTTCCTACCCAAAACACAGGCTGTGTGGTACATGCTGGAATGAGGTCTGTAAAGTCAATGTGAGGGTCATCTTGAAGAGTGATGAGTATTTGCATTATGAAGCATCTCCTTCCTTTAGAGCTAAAACGTAATACATCTTTTATGACTTCCTCTAAAGAGCCAGCCCTCAAAACTCCACAGAGCATCAGCGTATTCTCTGGAAACAGGGCAATTCCTTTAACTATTTTCTTGCCTACAAGCAAACAGACTAGATGTATGCCATTACTGGAGGTGGCTGTGTGAACTGATCCTATTTTCTGAATTTCCATCAATAATTGTGGTAACTATAAGAGCCGAATTTTTTTCTTTAGATAAAAATTTAATTAATCATTTGAGAATGTCATACATTGTATTTTGATCATATTCACTCTTCAAATTACTCCCACATCCACCCCTGCCCCAGATTCCATACCTATGTTTCTGTCTTCATTTAAAAAAACAAACAACAGCCGGGTGGTGGTGGTGCACGCCTTTAATCCCAGCACTTGGGAGGCAGAGGCAGGTGGATCTCCGTGAGTTCGAGGCCAGCTTGGGCTATAGAGTGAGTTCTAGGAAAGGTGCAAAGCTACACAGAGAAACCCTGTCTCAAAAAACCAAAACAAACAAACAAACAAAGTCCAATAACTGCTGCCTATAAACTCTTCCATGTGTGACCATGGTCTGGATCATGGTCAACTGACCAGGTGCCATATCCTTACAGAAAACTGACTTTTCTTCTCCCAACAGCTATGAATTTCCAATAGCTTCTTACCTAGGGGTAAGATATCTTAACTCCCTATCTGCTCCAAGGTGAAATTTTGACCTGGCTTGAGCTTGCACAGGTCTGATGCATGCTGCCACCACTGCTATCAGTTCATGTGTAGAACTTCCCTGTTATGTCCATAAAATGCTGGCTCATTATAGTCATCCACAGTCTCTAGCTTGTGCAGTCTCTGCCCCCTCTTCCATATGATCCCGGAACCTTGAGAGAAATGGTTATGATACAGATCTTGCATTGACTGCTAAGCATTTCACAGTCTCATGGTCTCAGCACCTTGACACAAGTATGGGTCTAAGAGGAAAGATTTTTAAAATTTGAAGTTCTTTGAAACTTGTGTTACCCACACATAAAAATAATAATAAGCAAATAAAAAGTTTGTGACCACTTGCATCAAATCACCAAGAGGAGGTTTAATGTTTGTTTTGCATCTTCGAGTTAATATTTGGGGCCTCTTCCTGAACTACTAAATGAAAAGACTTGTTGATTGGAAGCACAAGGAAACTGCATTTCAGAATTTTCAAATTGACCTTCAATCACACAAACATCTGAGTTGACCTGCCGTAGCTGTGAGTCAGAGGACACACACTGTTCTTGTAATTACAGAGTGGGTATTCACATGTATCCCACTGCACAGTGCACAGCACATACAACACAAGTAGCTGTCTTTGCTCTGTGTTGTTCTCCGAGACTGACCTGCTTAAGGGCTCAACCTATGAGTTCAGAAGACATAACTTCTTTAGATTAAAATGGAGGTGACAGAGCTAATACAAAAGAAAAAAATATTTTGGCTCAAAGCAACCATTTCCTCACGGTCCGCACTCAGTAAAATTTACAGGGACCTCGAGGCTGCATACATATGATGGTTCTTTATCACAGCTATGTGAACCAGGGCTGCAATGAACTGCCTGCCACATTTTGACGGGATGGTCTTTAATCTCAAGGGGCTGGGATATGCAAACCCTACATGCTAGAGGAGAAGGTGAAATACAATTATCTCACCATTTATTTATGTTTGGTGTTCAGGCTGCAAGTGGAGTACTTGGACAGACAGAGGGCCTGGACTTAAATCTTGTCTCCATTGTAGTGTGTCTTGAGGAAGTTTCCTTTCAGCTCTTTTGAGTATAAGAACTGATGTAATGCCTGAGCCCAAAAGCAGGAAGGTGGCTTGGGAGCTCGTTGAACAGAACTGACATGCAGGGGGAACTCACTACAAAACTACCTATGACTCTTATTTCAGGGGTAGATTATAGCAAAATATCACTTGATAGGAAAATGTTTAGATTTGATAATTAATACTGAAGTTTGGGTCTCAATTGACCCCCACAGTGTTGGTTTTCTCTATTCACCAGTAGGCTGTGCATTTTGGTGTTGCCTCTATTTTTGGCTTTATGGTCAGTCACTGTCTTGTTAGCCCACTGGGCATATTTCAAATATAGATCACATGCCTTATCTTGTAGGTCCTCTGCTTAAGGAGCTCCAGTTAAACTGCCTCTATAGACTTGATCCTGCTGAAGAATGTTCCTTTCTCAAGTTTTGCTGCCTTCTGGGTGTCTAGATTTCTGTCTCAGTTTCAAGTATATAGTGAATGTGGAGGTAAACCATTATCTATGAGCAATTTACTTATATGCAAGCTTTCCCATATATTTCAAAATTCCTATTATGTACAGCGCATACACATACATATGCACACACACACACACACACATACACATACACACACACATAATTTATCTTAAAATAAATGCACTTTTCGGATTTATTAACACTTTAGTATAAGTTGATTTTCAAAGTCAATTTCAAATTTGATGAATGATTCAGTTTTGATAAAACTTAACAGTGATCATTGTTAATGGTCACAATTAGTCTTTAAACTTGTGTGAAAACTGTAAGGCAGAACATTTATGGTCATTTGATTTTTGACAATGATTCCAAGGTAATGCAATTGACAAAATGCAATTTTAAAAAAGGAAATAAGAAGATGAAAACAACGGAGCATCCAGGAAAGGGGTGTTAAACTTCATTATCTTCTTCATACAGTAAACACAAAATGAACTGAATTTTGACCATGAAAATAAATGCAAGCATTTAAAATGTTCTTAAAACAGTGAAAAAAATTCTTCTCTCATTTGTATTATTTCTTTGAGAATTTCATACACTGTATTTTGATCAAATTCATCCCCATTCTTGAACTCCTTCCAAAACCAAATCTCTCCTCCTACCCACTGAACTTTGTGTGTTCCTTTGTGTTTGTGCTTTTTTAACCCTTCAAGTATAGTTAGTGCTGCCCATATATTCTTGAATGTGTGACCTTTCACTGGATAGAATAGGGTGATTTGGATCTTCAACCAGTAGAAGTTTTAAAAAGTGTTCAAGGTTGTGTACTATAATTCACTATAACATTGACAACATTTTTAGTATTAGATGAAAATGATGAGTTATGTGATGAATAACCTTTCTTTGGGCTGAGAGAATCTATGACAAGCCAGAAGTTACAATTGTTATATAATGAAGCAATCAGAAATATGATCTATTAAGATAATTTTAAGTTGCCTTAAGAAATTAAACTTTACCTAAAGCAGATTTATGGTGAACTAATGATAAAGGCAACTTGGTAAATGTCAATGAATGAGAGTAGTGCCTATGATTTATGGTTTAGTAGAAGTCAGAAAAGAGCCCTTAATTACCTTGGAGAATTAAGCTAAGCAAAATATGTATAGGCTTTAGGAGTTATAAATGAAGTCAGTTAGAAATAAGAATTCCTTTTCTACTGAAAATTAATAAGTGAAGAAACTTACAAAGCAAATTTGGGCAGTTCTTTTGAAGGAGATAAATAACACAGAAAAGCAAAATAGGATGCCATGAATGAAATAACTAATGGATGATGTTAAGTCCCCTTCAGGGCTGTTTTGATATGAGCCAGGGAGAGAACATAAGGCTAAATTGGTGGTTATATAAATTGTACTATGTAGAAAGCACTGAGTCAAGAAGACAGCGAGGCTTGATAGGACGGAGAGGGGAGACAATGCCCCCATTAAGAAGAACCAGTTCTTCAGTAGCTACAGTTGCATTGTGTCTGGAAATGCATCGAGCCTTAGAATCTTGGGCTGTAAATGTGCTGCATCTTCCATTCAGATGATTTGTCCCCTTTTGGTTTTGAAGAGAGGCAGACACAAAGAATGAAAAGAAGGATGGATATTGTTGTCTTATGTGGAGTGGGGTTGTGGGGAGGGGAGAGTGGTTAGGTTCCCACAGTTTTGCACAGAGGATAATCCAAGAAAATGAACAGTCAAGGCTCTTGGGATTTCTATTTTTAAAAAGATCTCGCCAATTACAGTTGGCAAGCTCATGAATATGATAATCCTCTCAGCTGCTTGCTTCCTCCCAGTCCTCAGTTAAGTAACAGTCTGAAATGGGCATTCATCTTCAAGACTCCACTCCCAAGGCCCCAACCAAACTTTCTGCAACATAAGTTAAATTCCCGAGGTACGATATGAAACCCACTGCTCATAATTCCTATATACTGTCTCGCAACACCTGGTCATTTTTATCTGATGAACATTCTCGTGCTGGCTTTGCAAGCAGGACACTGCAGTTATTCATTTATGCCCACGATTTATTAACTCCGTTACAGTCATGGACATAAAGAGTTTAGGTGTGATTCGGAATTTGCTGTCCCCTTTGAGATTTATTTCAAGACACTTTGTGACCCTATAAGTTTGAAAGGCCCATATAAAAGAGGGTTTATTCTTAGAGCTATGATCAGCAGGGTAGCTTTCCTTGGATGTAGTTGTGCGACAGATTTTTCTTTTTAGCTTTCTTGTGGAGTAGATCTCAATAAAATTTAAGTAGTGTAAACTCAAATAAGCAGGAAGTTTCTGTTAAAAAACAAAACAAAACAAAAAACACCTGCATTTCATAAGCTTGTCTGGTCCGAGATAAGCAGTATCAGCCTTAGAAAGAAACTGCATAGTGTTACCATTTACTTATTAAAAATCAGCTATAACTTCTTAAGATTCTCATCTAAGGAAACAGTGAGGAGAATGACTAAATCTACTTGTCAATCATGTGCCATCATTTAGCAGATTCTTTACACTTTCCTCTCATGAAAACACTGGCCTTAAAACTCCAAGAATCAACCTGAAACTCAGTTACAGCTGAGCTCCTTTGGGCATTTACACACCTGGCCCTGCATCTATCTATCCAGGGCGGGAAGTACTAGCATTTGACCCATCATCAAGGTTCAGCTTCCAGGAAGGCAGCCACAGCTCCCGAAGCTGCATTGCAGTCCCTGTCATTGCATTGCATTCAGTCCGATGTTCTTTTACCAGCAGTGAGAATGCAGTGTCCTTGAAGGCAGCTTTCTTTGCACAGCAATGATATTTATTGTTGAAGCATCCCAGTATAGCAGAAAAAAGTAAAAACAGAGGAAAATGCTTGCTCATCTGTGAAAATTATTTATAAGCACAAACATTTATGATGAGAAAGAGACCCTAAATGCTAGTGCTGACAATTATTACTAGGCAAGTTGTTAATGCACCAACCTCTATGAAGAACTGTTGAGGACAGCCTCTTGCACTAAGTCAATTCCAATTAGAGAAGTCTATGCACAGGACAGGCCTGTCTAGGAGCAAATAAAGAGTTCCCCAACCCACAACCACTCTCACAACCACATAACCACAAACTGTTGGTACCATATATCCATAAGTGATCAGCATCTTAAACAAACTGAAACCACGCATTTGCTCTAACGAGAAATAGAGTTGCTGAAAATCTTGTTTCTATCGATCATGAAAAAGTCAACAATGGACTAGATATGTATGCCTCCAATCCCTAAATTAATATATTGAAACCTAATGCTTATAAGATCATTTTAGGGAATGGACTCTCTTGAAACTAATTAGGACCTTATAAGAGCACAGCCTCATGGACAGGATTAACTCTCTACAAAACAGACCAAGAGTCACCTTTCACCTTCCACCATCTGAGGATGTGTGAAGACATTGATCTATGAACAAGAAACAGGTGACCATGACACACCATGTCTAACACCATACCCTAAACTTTGACTTTATAGCCTCCAACCTGTAGGAAAATATTCAGTCACTATAAGCCATCCAGTTTATGGCAATCTAGCACAAGAGCCCACAATATAAAAGACAAAATCTTAAGAGTATTTAACACCTACCATACAATGTGGTTCCATCATATAATTATGTTCCTTATATTTGCTTATGTGTTTGTGATCAGGTTCATTACAAAATTATATAATTGTAGTGTACTAATGAGTAAATGACTAAGGCAGGTTGAACTTGTAAATTGTGTATTACACTAGATTGCTTTAATACACACAGTTCACACTAATGCCGCATGCTTTGCAATTCAAGGAATGTTGTTAGACAGTCTCACATTAGGCACTCTATATTTCTGCACACTGGAGAAAGTGCAAGATGCAAAAACCCAGCTCTTACTCATAGAGAACCCATATCCTGTGGACTAGACAGAAAAAGCAAATTAATTGGCAGATCAACAAATTTATATATCTGTTCATTTATTCACTAGACAACTATAAAGCAACATTATGTTCTGAGCAAGTGTTGTGTAGCAGTTTCCTCCAAGACTGACACTTTCTTTCCATCCTGCAGGGAAGCTCTTTAAGATGGAAAGTAACTCAAAATAGCTTCAGGAAGTCCCTGAAACTAAACAGACTTACTCCTCGAACACTCTGAGAAACCAGCAAGTTTCTAGAAGAAGAAACCAGCAGAGCTGCCTGGAAGATGTTTAGACTAACTGAGACAACTGGCAAGGACACTCTCAAGTCTGTGGACCTACCCTAATAAAACTCAGCAAATTGGATTTTGGTGATGTCCATACTCTGGTTTTTCATGGGCTCCCCATCTGGGATGAGTAGACATGTGTGTCATGTCTCTCCAGGAAATGATCTCTTACATAACAGCAAGCAACACTGTTGAAGGGATGAGAAGGGCAGGCTGGGTAGGAGGAAACCATTTTGGCAGCTGCCTCTGATATTTGAATGATGAGAAGGAAACAGTCACCTGAGAGTGTCAGGGAAATGATCTTGACAGAAAGCCAAAAATTTACACAGCACCCACCAGTGTGGCAGAAGGATTTAGCTCATTCACAGCTGTCACAGTACAGAAAAAGCTGGAATGGGAAGGACGAGAGCACACATGGAAACCATGTAAGTCAAGCAAGGGGCGAGAGGGAGACTTTAACTATGATAGCACTGTACAGTGATCTTCATTTATATATAATAATACAAACTACTGTGAAGACACATGGGCAAAGGGGATGTTTTAAAAAAAAATGAAGTAAAACTTGAGAAGCAGCTATCTACGAATTAGACACCAACCCATTCTACATAGTAAGTTCCAGGTCAGCCAGAGATATATAGTGAAACAGCGTTAAAAAAATGAAAGTAAAAGAAAAGAAATAAAGTAGGTTTGTTACTATTGCTGTCATGCCAGCAAATGAAGATAGGAGCGACAGAGAAATGAAAGGACCAGAATGTGTTTTTGAAAACAACACACACACACACACACACACACACACACACACACACACACACACACACACCACATACATACACTCGCCTGGGTTCACCAGAAACACTAAATAAATGAAGGATGGATGGGTGAATGGATAAATGTGCATGTATAGGTGATAGTAGGCAGTTAGGCATATAGACAGTAGACAGATATACAGAGAGAAACTTATAATAATTGTTATCTGAGCTTACACATGCTGAGCATCCCCATGACCTGCCGCTGGCAAGCTGGAGACTAGGGAAGCATTTCTGCTTTAATAACCAGTAGTAGCATTCCCATGGCTCCCTGCTGAGTTAGACAGTGAATTCTCCCCCCCCCCCCCCCC
>CABHPQ010113518.1:0-17612 GCA_902168405.1 Peromyscus aztecus
GGTCCTGACAGAAAGTCCAACTACACCCAACTTGTGACCTTCCTATCCCTGCCTTCCAAGTCCTGGGGTCACAGGCCCATGCCATTATGCATGACTTTGTCAGTACTTTTTGGTGGACAAATGTTTCTGTGTTTGAGGGAATGCACCCCCAATTTCCCTCTGTTGCCAGGGCTGCTCCTATTCTTAGCTCTACCAGCAAAAGCAAGGAAATCTTGTTTTGTAGTTTGTTAGGGCAGTCCTACACTGGTTCCAGGCTGTTGCCTGAGGCTGTATCTTTCATTAGCTCTTTCTTTCTTTCTTTTTTTAATTTTTATTTTTCAAGACAGGGTTTCTCTGTAACAGTCATAGCTGTTCTGAAACTTGCTCTGTAGATCAGGTTGGCTTTGAACTCAGAGATCTGCCTGCCTCTGTCTCCCAAGTGCTGGAATTAAAGGCGTGCACCCCCACTGCCCGGCCTTCATTAGCTATTTCAAATAATGTTCCATTTCTTTCTTTTACTGAGGTAGTATTATTTTTTTGTTTTCACCTATAAATCTATAACTTAGAAACTGATAAGGTTGGGGCCAGTGAGACGGCTCATTGGGTTAAGGCATTGCTGAGTTAGATTTGTGGGACTCACTTAGTAATGGAAAGAGAGAAGTAATTCCTGCAAGTTGTCCTCTGACTGCAAGCAAGCATGCGTACACACACACAACATAAATAAAATGTAATAAAAATAAAACAAAACTGATAAAGCTATTTTATAGAGATATCAGCAATACCCCTACAGTCAAAGACAGACTTGTTTATTCCTTGTTACAGTACAGGAGTATATACACACAATAAACCATGCAGGCATCTGTGATGGTTAGTATTCATTGTCAGCTTGACAGGAAATGGGCCTCTGGGGAGGCTTGTGGAAATTCAATTTTTTTTCTCTCTTTCTCCCCCCACTCTCTTCCTCCCTCCCTTCCTGCCTTGCTTTTTCTTTCTTTGAGTCAGGTTCTCACATTGTATCTCTGGCTGGCATGGTACTCACTTGGTGTACCAGGCTGCCCTCAAACTCCCAAAGATTTTCTGCCTCTGCCTCCTGAGTGCCGGGGTTAAAGGCGTGCACCACAGTGCTGGGCTTTGTGAGGGATTAATTGTCTTCATTTCATTCACGTGGATCGGATCATCTCCTGGACAGGGTGTAGTAAATGGAGGAATGGAGTTAGCCCTACTTTTGTGTCCATCTTTCTCCAGTTCTAATTGTATGTGACTAGTACTTGAAGCTCTTGTCCCCTGACTTCCTACTATGATAGTCATACCTTGAACTGTGAGCCGAGAGAACCCTTCTGCTTTAAGTCGCTTTGGTTAGAGTAGTTTATCACAGGAGGAAGACAGAAATGAAGGCAGAGTCTCAGGACAGCAGAGGCTAGCGTAGCTCTGGAGGCAGAGCAGGTTGGAGGATGGATTTGGGACAGATTTCAGAATTTATGAACTGTGGAGCTGTGGTAGTTCGAGTGTAATTGGCCCCCATAATCTCACAGGGAGTGGCACTATTAGGAGGTGTGGCTTTGTTGGAGTGGGTGTGGCTTTGTTGGAGGAAGTGTGTCACTGTGGAGGCAGGCTTTGAGGTTTTCCATGCTCAGGATACCACTCAGTGTTTCAGTCGACTTCCTGCTGCCTTCTGATCAAGATGTGGCCAGCACCACGTCTGCCTGCATGCTGCCATGCTCCCCACCATGATGACAATGGACTGAACCTCTGAAACTGCAAGCAAGCCACCCCAATTAAATATTTTCTTTATAAGAGTTGCCATGGTCAAGGTGTCTCTTCACAGCAATAGAAACCCTAAGACAGGATGTAATAAATTGTGACCTTATCTTTAGGACAAATGAGTTTTTGTGACATATTGCTCTGTTTGTGGTCTTAGAACTATTAAGTAAAACATTAGCCATTTGGTTTGACTGAATGCCTGCAGTCAGCTTCAATAGACCAAACCAAAATGTACCCACTCATGCCAAAGTTTCAATTGACCAGTCCAAAACCAAGTTGTTTACTTGACCTTTTGAGAAATCAGGAGAGACTTCATTGTGTGACTCTTTCTGGAATAAGCATTCCAACACCAATGAATGGAAGAGAGGGGATGTCAATGTGGACGGAAGCCAGGATGCTCTTGAAAGCCTGCAGACCTGGGTCCAGTTTGCATTTTCATTTTATACTCCAAATCCACAAGGTGGAGGTGACCAAGCAGCTGTGATTTTACAGACGCTACCAAGCAGTCAGCTTTTTGTGTTTGAAGCCATATGTTACAGTTGACAGGAGTAAGCACCTGTGGCGAATTGTGTTTTACCTATTTCTCTGTGTTGCTCTGTTCCAGGTAGCAAAGTGAGGTCATGTTTGGAAATGAGCAGGACAAGCAGTGCTCTAAGTAAATCTAATAATTGGTCTTTTCTACCTTATTCTGCTTTCACGTGGTAGCGGCTCTCCGTCAGGCTGGCTTTATCAGCTGCTCTAAGTCTCAGAAGGAAAGTTACTGATATCAATCAACCACTTACTGTGTCACACTGTTTCCTTGTTAAAGCTGCCTTAAACACAACCGACAGCTCTGTTATGCCCGGCTTACCATGTCTCTATTTTTAGAAGAAATGCTATCTGATTCATGAATTGCAAATAAAGGCAAATTAGATTATTGGACTGCACCTATTTTAAAAATTTGTCTTTTGAAAGAATATATGGTCTAGCTGAACAAATTTGTGTTTTTGTTGCTGCTGGTTTTGTTTTTGGACTAAGAGGCTATGATGCAAGGTTTTAGTTTGATGCAGGTTGTCTGTCATATAAAGCAGGTTATATTTTACAAATGGTGGTTTCCTTCTCCTTTTACCTTTTATCTTTTATGCCACTCTTGTGAATTTGGTACAGAAAATGCAGTTTATTGTGATAAATTAATATATCACAGCCGCAGTCCTAAAAGGCTGAGGCAGGAAAATCACAAATTCAAGGCCAGCCTGTGCTACACACCAGAAACCTGCCTCAAAAACCAAATGAGCAGTAACAAATGAGGTAGTGTGATAAATAAAGGGAAGGGTCTAAAGGCTAAAACAGGAACTGGGGCTGTGTTTGCTACAGTGCTGACTTTTCACGGGTCTTAAGGAACAACTAAAAGCAGGATGAAAGCTTGGCATCTCTGCCTTAATTTTCCATCTCTCTCTTTTGTCATAAACTTGGGTTAGATTCCTGCTCAACTGTGCATGTGGACATGCTAATTAAGGAACATTCAACTAAAGCTGAGTGCCCTCCTCCTTCAAGAAATTTTCAAGGGTTAGGGTGCCAAGGCCTTTGCATATGGCTTTTCAGTTTCCCTAGCAGCATTTGGTGAAATTTCCCCATTGAATGGTCTTTGTATCCTTGATGAAAATCAGGTGACTCTCTCTCTCTCTCTCTCTCTCTCTCTCTCTCTCTCTCTCTCTCTCTCTCTCTCTCTGTGTGTGTGTGTGTGTGTGTGTGTGTGTTTTGGGGGGCAGGTAATTCTGGGATTGTTACGTTCTAATAATCTATATAACTGCCCCTATGCCAGTATCATAATTACTATAGTTTATAACAAACTTCAAAGTCATGAAGTTCTCTCTAACTTTATTCTTTCTCAAGATATTTTGGTATTTCAGAGCCCCTTGTAATTCCTTATGAATTTGGAGATAAGTATTTTTATTTCAACAAAAAGCGAATTTGGAATTTTGATGAGGACTTTATTATCTATGGTTTACTTTGGGTACTCTTGACTTTTTGTGTGTGGTGATTTGGGGATCAAACGCAGGATCATGTGCATGCCAGCCAAGTGCTATTTCCACCATTGTGTATGATGTCTGTCAGCCATGGGCTTTTTTAGTACAAGTGTGACCTTTCAACGTGAAGTTTCCTTCTATTCCCTGTTTGTTGTCTTTAGCTCTTATCATGAAGGGTATTGGGTTTTGCCAAATATTTTTTCTCATGTTAACTGAAATGATCTTGTTTGTTCTTCATTCTATTAATGGGACCTGTTACTCTGGCTGATTCTCTCTCTCTCTCTCTCTCTCTCTTGTTTTGAGACAGGGTTTCTCTGTGTAGCCCTGGCTGTTGTGGAACTCACTCTGTAGACCAGGCTGGCCCGAACTCACAGGAATCCGCCTGCCTCTACCTCCTGAGTGCTGGGACTAAAGGCCTGTGCCACTACCACACAGCTTTTGGCTGACTGTCTTACATGAAAGGCCTTCGTATTCTTAATAATAAATCTCAATTATCATGAATGATCATCTGAATATGCCGATAAGTTCAGTTTCCAACTGTGTTGTTGAGGATCTTTGCATCTATATTTGTAAGAAAACTCACTGGAATTTATTTCTTCTGATGAAGTTTTCTGGCTTTGCAGTCAGGGTGATGTGAAGAGCATCCTCCGAGTGAAGGGAACCTCCAGAAGACTGTCTTTAGATCTCATTTGCTCCACAGCTGACTTGGTCTCCATTTGCTGACCTTCACATCAGAATTCCAGAACGATACCATTCTCTCTGCTTGGTCTCCAACCTGCCAGCATTGCTGTAGGTTTCAGACCTCTCAGCCTCCGAACTGTGACAGGCAATTCCTTTTAGTATCCCTTGGCTGTGTTTCTCTGGGAAACTCTGACTAACACAATATGGCATATGAACTTTAGCTCTATAATATTATTAATATTGTTATTAGATAACTAGCAGAACCAAGAAATAGACTGATCCACAATTATAGATAGATGCTTCAACACCCATTTTTCAATTTATAGAAAATTAGTCAAAAATATAGAATTGCATAACAGCATTAACCAACAAGATCAAATAATCATTTATAGAGTATTCTACCCAAGGACAGCATAGTATATACTCTTTAGAATTTTATTTATTTTATTTTATGTGTATAAGTGTTTTGCCTGTATGTATATATGAGTACCACATTCATCCTGATAATCACAGAAGTCAGAAGAGTAGTTGGATCCTCTGAAACTAAAATCATGGATGGTTGTGAGCTATCATTTGGGTGCCAGGACCCAGACTCAGGTCTTCTGCAAGATCAGCAAATTATCTGAACTTCTGAGTCATCTATCTAGCCCCTAAAATTTTTAAATTTTTTAAAGTTTATTTTGTGTGTGGGTGCATGCATGTGGCAATTGGAGGACACTTTTCAGGAATCCATTCTCTCCTTCCACCATGTGGGTCCTGGGGATTGAACCCAGGTTTGGCAGGAAGTGCTTTTCCTGCTGAGCCATCTTGTTGGCCCATATTAAAAATGTTACTATTGGCAGGCCATGTTTTAGGACATAGTTTGTCCTAAGTCTTACCACAGCTTCAGCCATTCAAATGGAAATAGGGAGTGTGTTCACGCTTGTTGGATCACAGCGGCAGAGAGTGGGCATCGTGGGGAGACGATACAGCAGCTGAGATGGAAAGCCCAGTGAAGGATCTGAGCATCACGAGAGGGGCATTTCAGGTTGGAGAGGATGGTGCGGGAAACAGGCATTGGTTAAAAACAAAAGGACTAATATCAAGGCTAATTCGGGAGCCTGGTTTCTCAACGGTCAGGAGAAAGCTACAGCTAAAGAGCAGGAGAATTACAAGGCAGACATAGAAACCGTATGTGTGTGTGCATGCGTAGAGCTGCACACACCTATCCTCTGGCCCCACTCTCCATCATCTGAGGGCAGCAAAACCTTGACAGAAATGAGCACACCTGGCATTTACTCAGAGCTTTACTTCTGGATATCATTCTTTACTAAAGAGAACCAGGGCTTTTTAACTGTACAAAAATAAATTCAAAATTGCCAAAAGGCAAAGGATGCTCCAAAGATGATGGAAGTATGTCAAGAGGACACAGAAACCAGCTTGAAGATGGTACCTCTGGCCAAACCAAGGATAATTTGAGTATCAAATAGATAATAATAGGCGAGATAGCTCATACCTGTAATCCTAGCACTTGGGAGATGGAGGCAGGAGGATGGCTACCGTGGGTTCAAAGCCAGTCTGAGTTATATAGGCTTCAGGCTGGCCTGAGCTAGAGAATGAGACCCTATCTCAAAAATAAAACAAGTTTGGGCTACTTCTGCACAATGACAAGGTAGAGAGTTCTCTGAGGCATTTGTTACCAGAACTAGCTGGTAAGGCTATATGCTGAAGACCCCAAATGCTGAGGTCACAGGACATGGAGAAATCAGGCAGGAACTGGGATGGAAGCTTGCTCTCTGCTGGCTTGCTCACAATGTGCCAGAGGCTGCTGTGCAGGCTGCTGGGGGAGAATTGTCATCCAAAGTCTTGCTCAGATGTGGGCCCTGCATGATACATCACTGATCAGCCAGGTAATAGTGGCAAGTCAGTAATGGGGGAACTAAATGTCTTCTGATAGAATTTGAGGCTCTCTCTCTCCACACGAGGAAATTGAAATCTAGTACTGTACATCTGGTTAAAAGCCCATGTCTAGAGAGGTCATAGGCCCTTGTGGGGACGCTACTGCTAAATAGGATGTGCTCATAAATATCTAAATAATTAGTTTATACTTGTAGATTAGTGCTATCATCAGCTTTGATCGGAGAAGCTCCTTTTTGCTGTGGCCCACAGTAACTGAAGAGAATAAGGGACTGTTGAATTTTCAGCTATAAATAGGACTCCTGTATCACACTGTCTATGCCCCAGAGAACACTGTAGAAGACAGGGCAGAAAGGATTTAAGAACTGGAGGAAAGAGCAGAGTGAGGCGAACATTGCTATTACTCTCTTGATCTCATATAGCAATTGTGATGACTGGTCCAAGACCTATGTAAGATTGGGCCTATCAATATATTTTCATGATGGTGTTCTGATGTAGACATAGAGGCAGATGGGGGAGGTGACTCAAAAGGCCTTACCCTTTCCTGTGGATACATAGGCAGCTAATAGTTGCTGGAGGAGAAAGAGGCATTTTCTTCAGTACTCTGCCACTGGCAAGCCATGCTCTTGCAAATAATCCCTTGGGACCCTGTAAGCAACCATGATGAAACTCACCAGATCATCATCATCATCATCATCATCATCATCATCATCATCAGAATGAATAAATAAAGACGAAAGTAGAAGTGGGAATAGGTATGAAGAGGAAGGAGATTATCGGGAGTGGAGAGGGATCAGGAGAAGGTAATGGTGGTGAAAATGGTAAAAATACATTATATGTGCATAAAATGTCATAAACTCATTGATATGTATAGTTAACATATGCAAATAAAATTTTAAAATAAAAAAATGTAATAGGTGATTAAATTACAAATAGGCAACCATGACTGTCTTAGTTATGTTTCTATTGTCTTAGTTAGGGTTTCTATTGCTGTGAAGAGACACCATGACCACGGCAACTCTTACGAAGAAAACATTTCATTGGGGTGGCTCACTTACAGTTCAGAGGTTCATTCTATTATCATCATGGTGGGACATGGCAGCATGTAGGCAGACATGGTGCTAGAGAAGTAGTTGAGAATCCTACATCTTTTAGGAAGTAGTCTGTGACATTGGGTGGTATCTTGAGCATAGGAAACCTCAAAGCCTGCCCCCACAGTGACACACTTCCTCCAACAAGGCCATATCTACTCCAACAAAGCCACACCTCCTAATAGTGCCACTCCCTATGAGCTTATGGGGGCCAGTTACATTCACACTACCACAATGACTTCATATAATCAAATAGTAAATGAATCAAAAGTTAATGGGGCCAGGCAGTGGTGGCGCACGCCTTTAATCCCAGCACTCGGGAGGCAGAGGCAGGCAGATCTCTGTGAGTTCGAGGCCAGCCTGGTCTACAGAGCGAGATCCAGGACAGGTGCAAAGCTACACATAGAAACCCTGTCTCGAAAAACCAAAAAACAAACAAACAAACAAAAACAAAAACAAAAAAAAAAGTTAATGGGGAATGAAGTATTTACCTACTTCCAAAGTACTTCCTCATAAAATACTCCAAGGTTCATAGAGTAACCTCACAGTAAGGATACTACCCCATGTAGTAATCAGCATGAACATCATCAATTGTAGAATAAATCAAAGTCAAGCACAAAATAACAAGCATAATGAAAACAGAGATTCCTTTTATATTTAAAGATGTCTAACTTGGAGGCATTCACTGGGAGTACACCAGCTAAGCAGAACAGGGGAACAGGTAAGCTAACTGAAGACTCTCCGCACTCTCTGCTCTCCTCCAGACCCAATCCCCCAGCCTTGTCCCTAGCACTGCAACAGAACATCAGATGCAGTCTTCCTTCTGCCGTCCACATCTCCTGTCAACCCCACACATCATCCCCTCCTAACTTCCTCCTCCCGCTCAGTCACTGTATCCCAGCACCCAACTCCAGCTGGCAACCCCTGCTAAACCACAGGCCATACCTGCTAGAAAACCAGGTAGGCTGCCCACAGACCTTCTCCTCTTTCTCTGTTCCCCCAAATCCAATCTCCCAGTCTCATTCCAGCTCTGTAGCAGGAATCCTGCTGTGGTCTCTCTTTCCCCCCGACCCCATCCCCAAGGGACCATAATGACCCTCTCCTCCAACTTTCCTTCCCTCAACTCATCTTAGTATCTCAGCCTCCAACATCAGCAGGCATTCCCTGTGAACACACATCTGAGCAGGCCAGGAAAACAGGCAACACACAGCCATCACACTCTCTGAAAATCCAAAGAAGCAGAAACCAAGTAACAAAACACCCACCCAACAAAGACAAATCCAGAAATCAGCACCTAGATTTATAATCATCCCAAACTCAGATGCCTATATATGCCAGCATGGAATCAGTAGCAGCTGGGGCAATGTTTCCACCAGAGCCTAGCTGTCCTACCACAGTAGGCCCTGAAGAGTCAAACATAGGTGAAGCACAAGAAAAAGACCTTAAAACCAACTACGTGAAGATGATAGAGGTCCTCGAAGAGGAAAT
Source organism: Peromyscus aztecus (assembly GCA_902168405.1). Classification (NCBI taxonomy): domain Eukaryota; kingdom Metazoa; phylum Chordata; class Mammalia; order Rodentia; family Cricetidae; genus Peromyscus; species Peromyscus aztecus. The sequence continues at coordinate 8,903 of CABHPQ010113518.1, forward strand.
GAATAAATCCCTAAACAAAAAAGTGGAGGAAATGAATAAATCCCTTAAAGAAATCCAAGAAAACACAAACAATTAAAGGAAGTGAATAAAACTGTTCAAGTCCTAAAGATGGAAGTAGAATCAAATAAAGAAAACACAAACAGAGAATTCTGGAAATGAAAAATTTGGGAATTTGAACAGGAACTACAGAGGCAAGCTTCACCAGCAGAATGTAAGAGATGGAAGAGAGAATCTCAGGCATTGAAAATACAATAGAAGAAATGGATACATTTGTCAAAGAAAATATTAAATATAAAAAACTTACACAAAACATCCAGGAAATCTGGAACACTATGAAAAGACTAAGCCTAAGAATAATAGAAATATAGGAAGGAGAAGAATCTCAGCACAAAGGCCTAGAAAATATTTTCAACAAAATCATAGGAGAAAAGTTTCCTAACCTAAAGAAGGAGATGCCTATCAAGGTACAAGAAGCATATAGAACACCAAATAGACTCAACTAGAGAAGACAGTCCCCTTGCCATATAATAATCAAAACATTAAACATACAGAACCAAGAAAGAATATTAGAAGCTGCAAGGGGAAAAGACCAAGTAACATATAAAGGCAGACCTGACTTTTCAACGGAGACTCTAAAAGCCAGAAGGGCCTGGACGGATGTGCTACAGACTCTAAGAGACCACAGCTGCCAGCCCAAACTACCATACCATGCAAAACTGTTAATCACCATAGATGGAGAAAACAAGATATTCCATGATTAAGTCAAATTTAAACAATTATTTTCTACAAATCCAGTCCTACAGAAGGTACTAGAAGGAAAACTCCAGCCTTAGGAGGTTAGCTACACTCATGAAAACACAGGAAATAAATAATCTCACACCAGCAAAACCAAAAGAAGGGAAACACACACATACACACCAGTAGCAGCAGCAACACCACCACTACCACCAAAATAACAGGAATCAACACTCTTTGGTCACTGATATCTCTCAATACCAATGATCTCAATTTCCCAATAAAAAGACACAGACTAACAGAATGGATATGAAAACAGGATCCATCCTTCTGCAGCATCCAAGAAACACACCTCAACATCAAGGATAGACATTATCTAAGGGTAAAGCATTGGAAAAAGATATTCCAAGCAAATGGATCTAAGAAGCAAGTTGGTGTAGCTACTTTCATATCTAACAAAATAGACTTCAAACCCAAACTAATCAAAAGAGACAGGGAAGGACACTACATACTCAGAGGAAAAATCCACCAAGATGCCATTTCAATTCTGAACACCTATGCCCCAAACACAAGGACACCCAAGTTTGTGAAAGAAACAATATTACATCTTAAATAACATATAGACCCTCACATTCTGATAGTGGGAGACTTCAATAACCCACTCTCATCAATGGTCAGGTCATCCAGATGAAAATTAAACAAAGAAATACTGTAGTTAACTGACATTATAAACCAATGGACCTAATAGACAGTTACAGAACACTTAACCCCCAAACGAAAGAATATACCTTCTTTTCGGCACCTCATGGAGCTTTCTTCAAAATTGACCACATACTTGGACACAAAGTAAGTCTTAACAGATACAAGAAAATTGGAATAACACCCTGCATTCTAGCAGACCACTATGGATTAAAGCTAGATATCATCAACAACAGAAAAAATAGAAAGCTTACAAACTCATGAAAACTGAACAAACCCTTTACTGAATGATAATGGGTCAAGACAGAAATAAAGAAAGAAACTAAAGACTTTCTAGAATTCAATGGACATGAATGCACAACATACCCAAATGTATGGGACACAGTGAAAGTGGTGCTAAGAGGAAAGTTCATAGCACTAAGTGCCTACATAAAAAATTTGGAGAAATCTCATACTAGCAACTTTTTTTTTCCCCCAAGACAGGGTTTCTCTGTTGTAGCCCTGACTGTCCTAGAACTCACTCTGTAAACCAGGCTGGCCTGAAACTCACAGAGATCCCTGTTGAGATTAAAGGTTTGCGCCATCACCATCTGGCTTCACACTAGCAATTTAACAGCATACCTGAAAGCTCTAGAACAAAAAGAAGTAATCACACCCAAGAGGAGTAGCCAGCAAGAAATATTCAAACTCAGGGCTGAAATCAATAGAATAGAAAAAAAAAGAGAACAATACAAAGAATCAATGAAACACAGAGTTGGTCCTTTGAGAAAACCAACAAGATAGAAAAACCCTTATCCAAACTAACTAAAAGGTAAAAGAATATGAACAAAATTCAGAAATGAAAAGGAGGATATAACAACAGAGAGGAAATCCAGAGAATTATAAGAACATACTTTAAAAACCTATACTCCACCAAATTGGAAAATCCAAAAGAAATGGATAATTTTCTCTATAGGTACCACTTACCAAAGTTAAATCAAGATCAGATAAACAATTTAAAAAGACCTATAACTTCTAGTGAAATAGAAGCTGTCATTAAAAGTCTCCCAACCAAAACAAGCCCAGGACCAGATGGTTTTAGTGCAGAATTCTACCAGACTTCAAAGAAGAGTTAATGCCAATACTCCTCAAATTATTCCACAAAATAGAAACAAAAAGAACATTGCCAAATTCATTTTATGAGGTAACAGTTAGTTACCCTGATACCCAAACCACATAAAAACTCAACAAAGAAAGATATAGACCAATTTCCTTTATGAACATAGATGCAAAAGTACTCAATAAAATACTTGCAAACTGAATCCAAGAATACATCAAAAAGATCATCCACTATAATCCACATCTTACCTCTAGGACTCCTCAGCCTGAAAAGGCTTTCTAGCTGAAAGGCCTCTAGCCAAAAGGAGATTCCTCAGCTGAAAGCATCTCCGGCCGAAAAGCCTTAGTTCCTGTCTCCTCACGCCTTATAGACCTTTCTCTGCCCAGGCATCACTTTCTTCCTAGTGCTGGGATTAAAGGTGTGTGATACCCAAGTGCTGGGATTAAAGGTGTGTGATACCCAAGTGCTGGGATTAAAGGTGTGTGTCACCACTGCCTGGCATCTGTTTCTCTCCTAGACTGAGTCAATCTCATGTAGTCCAGGGTGGCTTTGAATTCACAGAGATCCAGACAGATCTCTGCCTCCCCAGTGCTAAGATTAAAGGTGTGTGCCACCACTGCCTGGCCTCTATGTTTAATCTAGTGGCTTGTTCTGTCTTCTGATCTTCAATCAAATTTTATTAGGGTATACAATATATCGCCACAATATGGAGCTGCTCAAACTGGATATCTGCATGTAGAATAGATATAAATAGATCCATATTTATCACCCTGCACAAAACTCAAGTCCAAGTGGATCCAAGACCTAAACATATAATCAGATACACTGAACTTGATAGAAGAGAAAGTAGGGAATAACCTTGAATGCATTGGCTCAGGAAACAACTTTCTGAACAGAACACTTAGTGCAGGCACTAAGATCAACAATTACTAAATGGGACCTCATGAAACTGAAAAGCTATAAGGCACAGGACAATGTCAACTGGACAAAGCAGCAGCCTACAGAATGGAAAATATTTTCACCAACTCCACATCCATTAGAGGACTAATATCCAAAATATATAAAGAACTCGGGAAACTGATATAAAAAAAAACAATCCAATTGAAAAATAGGGCACAGATCTAAACAGAGAACTTTCAATAAAGGAAACTCAAAGGCTGAGAAACACAGAAATGTTCAACATCCTTAGCTGTTAGGGAAATGCAAATCAAAACTACTTTGAGATTCCGTATTATACCAGTCAGAATGACTAAGATCAATAACACAAGTGACAGCTCATGCTGGCCAGGATGAGGAGCAAGGGGACTCCATTGCTGGTGGGAGCACAAACTTGTACAACCACCATGGAAATCAATACGGCGGTTCCTCAGAAACTTGGGAATCGATCTACCTCAAGAGCCACTTATACCACTCTTGGGCATTCCAAAGGATGCTCCATCTTACCACAAGGACACTTGCTCAGTCATGTTCATTTCAGTTTTATTCATAATAGCCAGAAATTGGAGACAACCTAGATGTCCCTCAACAGAAGAATGGATTAAAAAAATGTGGTAATTTACACAATGGAGTATTAGTCAGCTGTTTAAAAAAAATGACATCAGGAAACTGCAGGCAAATGGATGGAAATAGAAAAAAAACCCAGAAAGATGAATATGGTATGTACTCACTTATAGGTGGATATTAGTCATTAATTAAATGATAACCAAGATAAAATTTGTAGATTCAGAGAGGTTAGGTAAAGAGGAGAGATCTAGGTGGGAACATGTGGGTCTCCCTGAGAGGAGAAAATAGAATAGATTTTATGGGTTGACTGGGGTCCGGTGGGGATAGGAAGAGGGATCAGGTGAGGGGTGATGGGATAGAGGGAGAGAGTCTGGGAGAGATGACTGGAATTGGGTACTTTTTTGGGGAGGTGTGGAAACCTTGTGCAGTGGAAACCTCCTGGAATTTATGAAGGTGATCCTGAGGAGGGCTTGTAGTAGAGAATCTCTTGATGTAGAGAATCTCAACAGGCCATCTCCTTTTGCTAGGCGAGCCTTCCAGCAGTGGGACTGGGCTGCATTCAATTGAGTTGTTGGCTAAGGGGGCCCCATGGAAATCTCCAAACAACCTAGGCTGTTGCTAAGACAAATAGTTGCTCTCTGAAAACTAGACAGTGAGGCCCTTTTGCTGAGGACAACATCCATTCAACTCATTGAACCTGGAGAAGTTGAGCTGGTGACTACATGGAGCCTTCACCCCTACATTCTGTTCTCTTTGATGAAGGAAGGTACTCTGCAGGCTACCAAAAAAGAAATGTGGACATCACTCAGCCACAAAACCTTGACCTACAGATGAGAACAGATGCAGAGACCTACAGCCAGACATTACATAGAGAGAGAGAGTCTAAATGGGAGGTCTCCATCAATCCCTATCTTCAGAGCCCAGGGATTTGCTGTGGATGACTGATTGATAAATAAAACACGGATTGGCCAGCAGCCAGGCAGGAAGTATAGGCAGGACTAACAGAGAGGAGAATTGAGAGAACAGGAAGGCATAGAGAGAGATGCTGCCAGTCACCGCCATGAGAAGATGTTAAGATACCGGTAAGCCATGAGCCACATGGCAACTTATAGATTAATAGAAATGGATTGATTTAAGATATAAGAACAGTTAGCAAGCAGCCTGCCACGGCCATACAGTTTATAAGAAATATAAGTCTCTGTGTGCTTACTTGGTTGGGTCTGAGTGGCTGTCGGACTGGCAGGTGAGAGAGATTTCTGGGAAGTGGAAGGCTGAGGCAGGAGACGCTGCCGGCCGCCACCATGAGTACCAACATATAAAATACTGGTAAGCCATGAGCCATGTGGCAAGGTATAGATTTATAGAAATGGGTTATTTAAGATGTGAGAACTAGATAGCTAGAAGCCTGAGCCATTAGGCCAAACAGTTTAAATAATATAAAAGTCTGTGTGTTTATTTCATAAATGGGCTGTGGGACTGTCGGGGTTTGGTGGGAGCTGGAGAGAAACTCTCCAGCTACAGGGATTCCCAAGAGGAGATGGAAAGATTGTAAGAGCCAGAGGGGATGGAGGATACCAGGAGAACAAGACTCTCTGAATCAATAAAGCAAGGTGAAGATGAGCTCACAGAGACAGAAGTAGCAAGCACAGGGTCTACATGGGTCTGCCCCAAGTCCTCTGTTTATATATTATAGCTTTTAGCTTAGTATTTTTATGGGACTCCTGAATGTGAGAACAAGTGGGTCTCTGACTCTTGTGCATGCTCTTGGGACTCTTCCTCCTGATGGGTTGCAGTGTCCAACTTCGATATGATAGTTTTTGCTTCATCTTATGTTATATTTTGTCATGTTTGGTTCTTATCTCTTGGAAGTCTATTCTTTTCTAATGACAGACAGAAAGGGAGCAGACCTGGAGGGGAGGGCTGGTGGGAAAGAACTGGGAGGAGTGGAGGGTGGGGAAACTATAATCAGGATATATATGAGAAAAGAATCTTCTATTTTCAATAAAAGGAAAAAAAAGATGTCTAACTTGTGTATAATCCTGAGGAAACCAGACAGGAGTGTTGTGGTCAGGGTGGAGCCCCACCTAGAATCCCCCAGTGAGGGGCTGGGGACATGGTCAGGGTGGAGCTCAATGGTTGAGTGCATGGTTAGTATTCACAAGGCTCAGGTCATGACCTCAGTGTCACACACAGACACACAGACACACACACACACACACACACACACACACACACACACACACACAGAGGAAAAAAGAGAACAAAGAAACAAGGCAAACATAAACCAAAAGATTCTATAAAATGTTCAGTTTGTTGTCCTCAACAGTGGTAAGGTCATGAATGTAAAAGAATCCAGAGGTCATGACACAGTCCAGTTCTTGGAGGTTAAGACAGTAAGTTCAAGGCTATCATGTGTAACAAGTCTTTCTTTGTTCAGCCATCCAGCTCCCAAATAATGACATGGAGACTTCTTATTAATTATGAAAGCTTGGCCTATAGCTTAGGCTTGTTCCTAACTAGCTCTTATAACTTAAATTAACCCACAGATATTAATCTATGGTCTATCACCTGGAGTTACCTCTCTTCCATCTTGTACCTCCTGTTTCCTCTCTCTGTCTCCTGGCATCTCCCAAGCAATCCAAGTGCCTAGATTCCTCCTCCTCTTCTTCCTCTCTCTCCCCAAAAATTCTACCTATCCTCTCCTAGCTAACTATTGGTCATTCAGCTCTTTATTAAACCAATCAGAAGGCACCTTGGCAAAGACATATCTTAGCATGTACAAATATTCTGCAACAATCATGGAACTACCTTTTGCCCATGATTATAAATTTAATTAAATTTTAATAAAGGATCTTATTGGTACATTTTGTGAAACTTGAATAGGATATGAAGATTTGCTAGTATTAAAATTTATTGGTTTTGATGACTACAATGGTTACCTTTGCTTTTAGAAAGTTGTGGTAAAGTATTTCAGTGTGCTGTAAAACTGGGTCTTTATCCCCCCCCCCCAATGTTTATTAATTTTTGAGATGAGTATACACTATGGTACCCAGGCTGGTTTCAAACTTGTAGGCTCAATGATCCTTTTGCCTTGGCCTCCCAAATAGCTGAGACTTCTGCCATAAATTGTCAGTTTGGCTCTTTTTTATGCACACAACATTTTTCTTAAGGCATTTGATTATTTCAAAATGTAAAACACACAGGAAAACATTTTAATCCTTATTTTTAAAAATTATGTGTATGTGTGTATGTCTTCATGTATATGTATGTGAGTGCAGGTACCCGCAGAAGTGAGAAGAAGGTATTGGATCTCCTGGAACTGCTGTGAAAGGCCTTATTTGGAGCTTGGAACCAAACTCCAGTCCTCTGCAGGAGTAAGTAGTACATGCACTTAGCATCTGAGCCATCTCTCCAGCCCTATCCCCTGCCCCATCCCATTGAAAACTGACTTTAAAACCAATGTAGAGGGCTGGAGAGATGACTCAGCAGTTAAGAGCACTGGCTGCTTTTCAGAGGACCTGGGTTTGATTCTCAGCACCCACATAGTAGCTTAAACCTCCTATAAATTCAGTTCTAAGGGGATCCAACACCCTCTTCTGGCTTCCATGAGCACTGTATACACATAGTGCACAGACATACATGCAGGCAAAACATACACATAAAATCAAATTTAAAAAAAAAAACAACCTCAACAAATGCAGAAAAAGATACTTGAAAAAAACCTTTTTTTTTTTTTTTTTTTTGAGATGGGGTCTTAGTCTGTGGTTCAGATTGGCCTTGAATTTAAGAAGATCCTCCTGCCTCTGCCTCCCTAGTGCTTTACTTTCTTCAGGATGGAATGTCTACACAAATTACTTGGCATTCTTTTGTTTAGGAAGTTTGCATGTTTTCTCACATTCATTTATTTATTTAATTTACACTAATATGGATTCACTGGTTATTTATACTTCAGGTTTCAACTTAATGCTCTGTTTTTGTTTGTTAGTTGGTTTTTCAGACAGGGCTTCTCTGTGCAGCCATGGCTGTCCTGGAACTTTCTCTGTAGACCAGACTGGCCTTGAACTCAGAGATCTGCCTGCCTCTGGCTCCCAGGTACTGGGATTAAAGTTGTGCATCAACAATGCCCAGCTGTTTCTTTCTTAAAAACATTGTTATAGACTTGACTGCTGTGAAATTTTCCAGTTGGTTTCTGGATCAGTTTGTTTTTGAGCACTTCCTATCTGGCACTATGAGATAATCTAAGCTCACACTGTCTATTTCCTGTATATCTCCAGCAGCAGCTATGCATACAGGGAGCTGATTCCTGCATTAAAGAATGGCTTAGGAACCAGATATGGGCAGCTTTGCTTACTGCTACTGAGCTATAATTGTTTCTGGAGTCTTTCAGATTACAGAGCTAGAAAACATATTTGAGCATCCTAACCCACGTGTACCAGATATCTATGTGTCTATATCCATCTGTATCTTTGTTAGAATAAACCGGAATGCATATTGATATGTCTCATTATACTCCAGTAACACATCCTGACTGCATCTTTCCTCCCTTGCTTATCAATAACCTTCTTCTTCATCAGTAAAACATATATTTTCCACCAGCTGTCACATCATCAGCACACGGTCCAAGAATAGAGTCATGTGAGGATTCTGGGTGCTTGTGAGAAAACTTGAGAGAAA
>CABHPQ010113522.1:0-22117 GCA_902168405.1 Peromyscus aztecus
GGGGGGGGTCTGTGCCTGCTTGACGTTGTAGATATCCCCATTTATCAAGTTCTAGAGCTCAGCTTTGTATCTTTGTAACTAGCCTAGAGAGCATTTATTCATACCTGGAAAATGGCTCTGCAGAAAAGATTTCTGTGTTCCACAAAGGTCAAACAATCATAATCTTCAGTATTGAAAGTCAGAGTTTTTGTATTAATGAGTGCCCAAAGTAAGAATATGCTTCCTAACACTTTCTATGTATGAATAAGTGTGTGTGTGTGTGTGTGTGTGTGCGCGCGCACACACAGGGATACTTGTGAATTTGGTAGATAAAGTTCAGCCTCAGATATGATTCCTTAGAAATTACCTACTTTATTTTTTGGGAACAGGGTCTCTCTCTGGTCTGTAGCTCATGAATTAGTTTAGGCTGGCTAGCTAGTAAGCCCTAGGGATCTGTCTGCCTCTGCCTCCCCAGTGCTGGGATTACAAGAGCACGCCCTACCTGGATTTGTAACTTGTGTTCTAGATATCTGATGCAGATACTCATGCTTGCACAGCAAGCAATTTGCTGACTGGGGTACCTGCCCATCATCATCCTATTTTTTTAAGGAAAGAACATCTACTAGCTTTACTCTAAGCAAAGTACCTCTGTCTTAGGGATTTAAAATTAGTTCCATTAAATTATCTGGAACAAGTGCTGCTGAAATCAAATAGGAGTTCCAGGTTTATGGACCCCAAGAATTAATAGATAACTAGAATTCAAAGCTCCCTACTTTCATCTGTCATATTTATTAAAGGACCTTAAGGAATTCATCTAGCCAGTGTGTGCCCTTGGGTCTGCACAGGTAGTACCACAGTGAGACAACACTACAGTAACATTAATTATGCTCTATATTAAGTCAAGTATGGGAAGATAACATTGAAACAGCAGACAGAATTTCTATACTTAATGAGAGTAGACTTCAGCAGAGAATATTCAATGGATCATTTTTAAAGGACTGCTAAACAAGATAAAAATTATAAGGTGTCAAGTAACTAAGTACAATGGCAAAGCACGACAGTCTGATACAGCAGATTCTTAAAATCACCACAGAATGACTCATTTTAGATATATAATAGACAGACAGACAGGTAGGTAGATAGGTAGACATATAAATAAATAGATACACAGTTAGATAGATAGATAGATAGATAGATAGATAGATAGATAGATAGACTATTTCTTTAAAGATATAAAGAGTTTATAGCCCCTATTTCTATCTTACACCAAAATTTTTCTTCCATTTTCAAGTAGTTGGTATTCAATTAAACCAATGTGTAGTGATTACACAGCATGGAAGTCATGGGTTTCTATAGGCATAGACATTCTTAAGACTAGTATTTGTCTACTCAACAAATCTTTTGAAAGAGTAAAACTGGCACATTCTGAAACAGTAAATGTATGTTCATAAAATCTGAAATTCATGGACCAAGTAGGATTATTCTAAGCTGGTAAGCAATGATTCTTCAATATTTGATGGGATCTTTTCCCTATACAACAGAATTTTAGAATCATAGGAAATTTAATACTCGTAGGAACACCTGTTTCTTTGAATTGCTGAAATGCTCAACTATATTTGTCATTGCTGGTGTCAATGATTCAACAAAAATTTGTAGGGAATGATAGAGAAATATTATTAGTAATAAAAATGATAGGGAGTTGTTACTGGGAATATATTTCATAAAATAGTATAATGACTTCTGATTCTTGAAGGCTGCTTTTTTAATATAGTATTAATTAGATTTCTATCACTATAAGAAACGATGGGAGATAATTGATACAGAAAATTATACAGATGTATATTATCACAATTTGGAGGCTCTAGTTCATGATCTATTGGTCCTGCTGTCTTGGTTCTGAGGCCTGAAGGAGAGAAAAACCATTCATTCAAACCATGGAAAGAAAGCATAAGACAGAACAAAGCAAGGACAAGAGTCCCACAACTCATTCCAAAGACACATTCAATGATCTCAACATCCACTACTAGGTCTAACCTCCTAATGGTTCCACTATGGGATTCCTACTTCCAGCTAGCTGGTCAGGCTTGTAACATACAGTGCATGGTGGAGACCTTTCCATATCAAAGCTACAAACAATTACTTTCCTTGATCCACTGTCTACATACTTTCTATACAAAGGCTAACCCTTTAAATCACAGTTGTGAAGATCTAAAGTTGGAATGTTGCTCCAGCAGGCCCTGGTTTGCACTGAACATCACAGACACTACTTGAAGGAAAACAGCCATAGATGTTTAGATGGAATCAGGTCAGTTGCATTGACAAGAAAGTTACATGTGCCTTTCTGATTGGAAAACAGTGTTCTTTGTGTAATTAACCATGGCTATACACACACACACACACACACACACACACACACACACACACACACACGCATGCACGCACACACGCACGCACGCACGCGCGCGCGCACACACACACACACACACACACACACACAAATGAGAGCAGCATTGCCAACTGAAAATTTTCATTCTAGGAATCCATAACCTAAAATTTTTCCATTCTTTATAAATTCTACATGCTTTATAAAAACACAAAACAATAATTTGTATGGGACTACAGATGCGGCTCAGTGTTGGAGTGCTTGCCCAGCACGTGCAGTCCCTGTGTTAAATCCTAGCACACATATAGATATTTGCATGGATTTAGAAGTTAAAGAAAAATCAGTATGTTCTCATAATACTCTATGAATATAGCAAACAACTTCAGCAGGCACCATCTTTCTGTCCATCCCTTTTCTGTCTGTGGACCTTCCTCAGGGACCTTCTAATAACATGATAATTACAAAATAATGATAATAAAGATTCACTTGAGTCATTTTCTTTTGAATGTCAATTCTTTTATACACAAAAACTTGGGGGCGAGTTTATGGCTTTGGTATTTTATTTGTTTGGAAATAGAAATTCTTATGCTGTCCCAGTGCATGAATGAAAAAAAATTAGTTTCATTCCCATTTCTCATCACTTAGGAAGCTCAAATAACTCTTGATACCAAATGTCAGTTTCAGAGCCAGGATCTTTTGCTCCATCACTCAGTGCACAGCCGACTCTGCAGGTGAAGCCATCAGGCGTCACACACAGTGTTGTCCAACCAATCAGCTCAAAGCTACTGTGTTCTATGACCAGAAGAAAAAAGCATTTCCAGCAAGCTCTGATTTACATTCTCATTAAATAATTTCTTTGATTTTTAATTAAGAAACTCAGCTTTTCTCTATTTAGGGGTAGATCAATTTAACTTAAATAAAATTTCATCTGTAATGTACCCATTCCTACTCAAAGGATTAGTGAACCTCTGTCAGAGAGTAGATACTTGTCTTCTCATTAATATTCATGACCAGGAACCCTTCTGGTTGGGCTTGTTTCAGCATCTGATGAAGTAATACTTAAAGGAAACTGGCTTGTCTGTGAAATAGCTCCTCAGCAAAGCCACTGTGCAAGAGGATTGGTGATAACAAAGTGATAATAGTTCAACCACATGCAAGAAGAATGCACTGTAAGCTACCTCGAGGTGTGGAGTAGGAGGGTCTCAGAATTAGAAATGGGCTGGTGTTTCTTCACAAAATGCATGAAACGATTGACATTGTGCAGCTTTGTGTTTCAAAGATCTGCCAAAGTCTAAACATGGGATTGAAAGAAAGGAGAGGGGGAAACGAAATGAAGGAAGGAGAAAGGGAAACCAATGCCACTTGACAAAGATCTGACCTCCGCATGACTTTATTTAAAGGACCTATGAGTGTGGGTCATCGTGTTCCGCATTGTGGTTTATAATCATGTTCCTTGTCTCTGACCAAGTGAAATCCCTGTTCAGTTCATTTTCATTTTTAGGCCTGTGCTTGGGGAAAGTTATTGGATTACTTTTTGATGCCAGAGAGAACATTTCTGTGATTTTTAAACTCCATCCCAAACATTCTAACCTCAAGAAGACTATGCTGCTGATGGAGCACATGTCACTGTGGTGATGACCTAGAAAACATAAAGGAGGCATTCAGCTAATTGCTTCCTATGATGGTTAGCATTATAACCCTTATGAATTATAGATAACACAATGAACAAACGAACAAGTAGCACAAGAAGTTGAATTATTATACCTCTCTCTTCTTACAGCAACATAATGGAAATGGGAACAGTGTGTGTACATGTAATGTTATATAGATATCCTTCAGTGTGCTTTGATATACAAGAGAAGACCCTACTATAAAATTGTGCCTGTCTAAATATGCTTTATTTAGAAAACACTTATTACTCGAATTTCTAGGGAAATATATTAAAAAACAAAGCCAATGTGTGTCAGTAAATATTATTTGGGATAAGCTATAGGAAACAGTTAAGAATTGTGGTGGTATTGTGTTCCCCAAAATATTGTGCACCCTAATAAACTTATCTGAGATCAAAGAACAGAACAGCCACTAGATACAGAGGCTAGAAAATGGTGGCACTCACACCTTTACTCCTAGCATTCCAGAGGCAGAAATCCCTCTGGATCTCTGTGAGTTCAAGGTCACATTGGAAACAGCCAGGCATGGTGACACACTCCTTTAATCCCAATAAGTGAGCCTTTAATCCCAGGGAGTGATGGCAGATAGCAGAAAGTTATATAAGGCATGAAGACCAGGAACTAGAAGCATTTGGCTGGTTAAGCTTTCAGGCTTTCTAGCAGCAGTTCAGCTGAGATCCATTTGGATGAGGACTCAGAGGCATCCAGTCTGAGGAAACAGGATCAGCTGAGAAGTTGGCAAGGTGAGGTATCTGTGGCTTGTTCTGCTTCTCTGATCTTCCAGCATTCACTCTAATAACTGGCCTCAGGTTTGTTTTTATTAATAAGACCTTTTTTAAGATTCCTGCTACAAAGAATGATAGTATATATATATATGGATATAGAGAAATTAAATATTTCTACTCTCCATCTCCATAGACTCCATAGTTAGGTGAAATGATCATTACCAGGAGTTTCACTTTAGCCTACCAATGACATGTATCAGTTTCACTTAAAACTTCAATGGACACCTCACCTCAACATTTTTGTCTCTCTCCAAGTTTTACCAAGAAATAAAAATGCCCATCCTAGAGTGCAGCTCCTTGAAGAATAGCCGGTATATAAAAACAGACCCAACTAATTTTTAGCTATGTCAACCTGAGCACAAATTAGAATTGCTAAACCAAAATGAAATAAAATATATTCTTGTTTATGCCCTCTAATTGTGTGGTTGTTACAAAACACTAGAAGGCTGATACAAGGAATAAGACACCTCAGAAGAATACATACCTAAATAAATATAGGCTAGATGTTAATAAACTTAGGCTAGCTGGAGGGAATCAACAGTAATTATGCTATCAACATGTGTGTGGGTATGCATATACACTCTCTGGAGTCATGTGTCTCTGCTACTGCATTTATTATGACAACCCATCCTTAAGCCATTATTCAGGGTGTTGATAGTGAGCTCCTCCAAGAAGTCTTCCCTGGTACCTCTAAGAGAATGACTCACTACTTTGTCCATATTCAAACGCGGTCTACTCTAGGATACAGGTCAATTCGGGGCTTTTATTTTTCTTCTGGTTTGAGACAAGGTCTTATGTAGTTCAGGCTGGCCTTGAATTCCTGATCTTCCTGCCCCCATCTGTCCACTTGGCATCACAGATGTATACTAGCATGCCCAGTCAAACCTGTTTTAATAATAAAATTAAACCTTTACATCGCTCTCAAAAGGTGACCTACTGCAAGCAATGAAGACGCTTTAGTCATCGTTAGCCATCTTTCCATACACTTCACACTTACCTGATAGTTATCCATCGGTATAGGAAGCTTTTCAAATTGAAATTATACATACATGCTCTCTCTCACACATACAATATGACCCATATGACAGAAAATATGGAAGAGTCTATCACCATATGGAAAATCCCCCCCCCCTTTTTTCTCTTCCATGTAAGTGCATTCTCTGAGAAAATTAGACTATATTTTAAAGAAGTCATTACATTATTGTCATCTCTATGGTATATAGATGAGAAATGATATTTTAAAAGGAAGCATGAGCAGACTTGCACTATGAAAATACTACACCTCGGTACATAAATAATTTCTGCTTTCATTGCAATGGGTATTCTGAGGGTGTTGCTTTAGAATACGTTCTGCATAAGAATGGAAATTACTATTCTTTTGTTTTTAGTTTGCTTTTAAAAAATGTGCTTGGTGCCAAAACTCTGGACAAATGTATATCATTAAAATACATAAATAAGAATCAGGAGGAAAAGTTCAATAATAAGATCAAGAAGAAAATACTAAACAACAACAAACAAAAAACCTTCATAGAAAGTTCAAGCTGTAAGTAAGTTTCAGGTTGAAAAATATGTCAATTCAAGAAAAATATTCTATTTCTGAATAATCTGTGTCACACAGGCATTTCTAGGGAAGGAGTTCAACTACCTACACTATGATAGAATCCAGCTGGTTGGATAAGCTAAGGAGGATACACAAAATGCCTCCATTGAGTCAGTAATGTTGTTTTCCTAATCTTTTAAAATTTGGAACCATTTTGGTCAACTGAATACTGTCTCTACCTTTTCCAAAATTGTGGCTAGATTCTAAGTGCACAATTATTGCAATTGTTTTGTTAAAGAAGTATCAGTAAAGTTTTGCCAGTGTCTACTCAAAACAAATAAACTAAATATTGATTTCCTACATGCTGCTATTTATAAGACTGGTGTAGGTATCAGGTTACAATCTTGGTTTCCTCCTCCTTGATGGAAACTTGGCAAGGCACCTCCCCTCTGGAGGCTCCCAGCTCCTCAGAGAGTTGAACTATATTTAGGTGAGTAATTTTCTTTCTTTCCCTTTTTTTTTGGATTAAAAATACCTCTAACTCCATTTCTCTTTTTCCTGAAAATCATTTCTACTTTCTCACCACCATAATCAGGACAGGACAGGCAGAGGAGAGAGAGGCACAGCTAGTTTGTTGACCGTGAAATGTCAGCACATATGGAAACTAGATTTTTGGGTAGAGGTAGCAGAAGACAGTAAACAAGAAGGAATGCTGAGCTCCAGACAGAATTCTGACTCTGCCACTTGATAGGTGTGTGACTGCATTTCAGCTTATCCCTGATGATTGGGGTGAGCATTATACAGTGTGAAGAATGAGGCCATGTGTTGCCTCTGGTGCCTGTTACCACTTTCAGAAGGCTTACTAAGTGGACCCTAACAAACAAGTCACATAGAAGAAGAAAAGCAGTGAAGACCTAGACACAAATGCAAGTTGGACAGACCCAGTGGTCACTGAACACAGAATTCTATCAATATGAGTGAATACACAAGGATGGTGCTCTCCTTGTTGACATTTTTACATAACCTTGTTGCTTGTTTTTGAACTTCTGAGTTATATGGCAGACAAAGGTTAGAAGTAAGGAAATAAAGTTGTGAACATAGCGAAGTACCCTCGACTGGTTTCTGTGTGCAATTTTAACGTATGGAGAGGAACAGAAATGTAGGCTTACTAACAAAGCATGTTTGAAGTGACTAGACCCCAGTTGACTTCTAATTTTCATCCCTAAAGAAAAATATCTGCTCATATAATTATCTGCCAAAGAATACAATTTCTATATGTGGTACATATATTCCTTGTCTTTCAGATAATTAGTTTAATGGGACTTCAAGCAAAACTTGATGGAAAGTTACAAACAAATTCATATGTATTCATGGTTATATTCCCACCAGTAACTATTTACAATTATACAAAAGAGTATCCTCTAAGTATTACCCAGAATATTAATTAACAACTGAGAAAAATATTCAGCCATACTAGTATGTGGTGTTATGCTAAGTTTCAAATTCCTACAGAATCACAAGGATTGGTTGGTGGTGGGAAAGACAAAATGGAAAGAAGACATTTCTAAATAATACAGAAGCCACAATAAGAGACTATTCTGCACTGTGACTGATGTCAGTCTCTATATGTACTATGGGTTGGATCACATATATCATATGCAAGTGAACTTGGTGTTATCCTTAATGAGCAAAGGAATCAATGTTTACAGATATAAATTAAATGGAAGTTTCTTTCTTATTGAGAAACATAGCTAACAAAGACAAGTAAATTATAAATGTGAAGGCTAGACTTCTGAGAGAGTGGACCATGGGCAGAATCTTTAATGGAATGTTTTGGATACCTGTCTTCAGTGATAATGCAAAAGGACTCACAAAATGAAGAGTCTCTAAAACTAAACTTAAGATGTTCATAGGAACATTGATTTTATGGGAGAAAATAAAACCCAGAAGGTAACATTCCACAGCTTATCCCAGATAGATAATTCTTCTGTGGTCACAACCACTTAGAGTCATCAGGAAATGCTTTGAAGGAGTGACTTTTCTTAAAAAAGAGAGGGAGAGAGGGACAGCACAGGAGGAGATGTGGGGGGGAGGAGGGGCAAAGACCTGGGATATAGCTCAGAGGCACATGTACTTGCCTAGTATGCACTATGCCCAGAGTTTCACTGAATGTTCTGTCTTTTGTGAAGGTTTACTGGCAGGGTCACCTTCATGGTCTAAGAAGATAGATCATACAACTATATAACAGAATAGACCGAGGGAAAGGTAGAAATCATTACTGTAACTATCCTATACATACACTATTATACTTATTTTCAAGAATAAGCTTTCCAAGATCATACTCATCCAGATCACATTTAGGTTTTCTTTAAAATCTGGTGAAATTGCTTTAACAATATTTTGACTTCTCTCCTATGGCAATCTAATACACCTGCAACAAAAGAGAGCATCATCTACTATGTCAGATAGAATCCTGGCAAAATCAATGTCCTTGTCACACTGATTGACAACCGATCCCAAAGTGCATTAACACAATTTAAAACTCACCTGTCTTAAAAGTGGGCTTCTTAATTAAGACAAGTGAGATATAAGATTAATTAATATAGATTAATTGATATAATACCAGAAGTATCTGGCTTGGTGTAGTTGAATAGCTTTCCTTCTCTATAAAAAGAAATAGCAAGCCTTTCATGAAGCTTGTTGCCATCTAATATTTTTTCTTATGAGAAAGATATATTCCAGCTTCAGAATTCTGTCCCAGAATTACCAGCATCATTTTGGAGAACAGCTTTGTAAATGCATTAGAATTAGTTTCCAAACACAAGATGAAAAGAAAGCAGCAGCAGCTCACACGTAGCTGCTCTCTGCAATCAAAGACAAGATGTCTCAATGTGTAATGATAAATTGTGGCCACCTAAACCCAGAGGATCCTGAGTGCTGCTGGACTTGTAATCTGTCAATCAAGGGCAACCTCCCAGTGCTCCCTCATTAGATTCAAGAGTAAAACGTCCACAGCATCACACTTAAATAAGGAGTTGCTTTCACACACAGCCATAGATAACTTTATATGCAAAGCAAGAGAGAAGACAGTGAAGGCACTGGAACAGCCTTGAGGAAAAGATGAAGCATCACCAGCATGGAAAATGCAGCATCATCCTGAGTACATCCATGCACCCACCCTTTTATAACTTGGAGAAGAAATTTGAAAGGCAACAGTGTTACAAGAATAGTTTAAAGCAACCATGAAATAGGCTGTTTTACTTATTACAGAGAAAATATTGGCAAGTCGTTTCTAAGTGGATCTGCGGTTCTCTGACTGAAGAGGGTGAGGGAAAAAAAATGAATAGGCTCTTGTTGGCCTCGGCAGGGGGACATGTCCAGTGGAGAACAGGGAAGTCTCGCACAACTTGCAAGTCTGGTTCACAGTGAATCATAGCACAGTTCATTCATTTCTTAGACCAGTAAGAACTATACATCATCTAAAAACATACCCTTCCCTGCTATCGTACCGAAACTGTTAAAACTCTGAGGCCCGGATCAGAAAATTCAAGCTGAAATGATACTGATAATTGCCCTCCTTCTTTGTGCTTTCTAACACAAAAGTATTTATTAAAATATGGAAATAATGGTGCTTATCTATGATCTGGAAATGAAAGGAGAGTCGATAACCTTTGCGAAATGCATCACACCTGCTGTAGAAAGTACGTCATATTAATGCATAGAAAATGCTAAAATAAAGCAGTCCATGTCACTGTCATTGAGATAAGTCTATCCCTTTAGGGATGCAGTAGTGCAAATAATTTTAAATGACAAGACTTTTCAAATGAAACTCCGCAGTGAAAAACTGAAGACGAGTTAAAGTGTAAGAAAACTTGATTTGGATCCCCCAAATAATGAAATGGTGTGCTTTAACTCTGCTGAGCCACCTCACGGGCAGAACACAAGCACATGACAGTTTTGTTCAGTCAGATTGTCTTTTTCCCGTGACATTACCATGAAACACTATACTGTCAAGAATGTCCATGTCTTTCCTAAACACAGACAAATACTATACGTGTTTGAGAGGCAATGGAACCGTCTCTCATAAAAGTGTCTTTCCTGGTAGAGCAAAAGTCTTATATAAAAACACAGCAGAAACATTGTAAAGGGCACCCAGCTACACCTACCGTCAAATTTCTTGTGCCTTGACACAAACGTGGTACGCACAAAATGGCTTGTCTCTTCTACAAGGTTTTCAAACTCGAGTTTGCTCTGTTGGCTTAGCTTGTCTTCCATTTCTGTGGTACAGCACGTATATTCCTGAGGACAAATGCGTAAGTGCTCCCCTGCAAAGGAAAAGAAAGGAAACGTCAGCATGAAATGTCAAGGACTCTGGGTAGATTTGGGAGATTTTATTCAAATCCAGGGACCACCTGTCTCCTCTCCTCCCCAGCCATCTACCTGGAGCCAATCTGGACCTCAGCATCCGTGTGCTTACTACTCCCAAGGCCTCTGAGACTTAAGTTAAACCTGATATTTGCACTCTGGACCCACCACATAACTGAGTGCAGGTGTGTGGAAACTCTCAATTCACCTGGTTTTTTTTTTTTTTTTTCCTCCCTGCATTTATTTGAAATGTACCAAATAACACCAGGTGACAAAAGGGATCAGAGAGTCTTAAGTGTGCTTGTCTTAAGAAATGTCAGCCCGGTGAACGACTCTGAGCCCTATCCCCACAGTCTGTTAGGCACAAGGACAACAGACGATGGTTAGAGATGCTTGCGTCTTCCCGCCAGGCTGTCTGTGGGAACGCAGAGGCGAGAGGGCAAGTGTTCTTCATGGCTTTCTCCTGTGCCACACATTCTTCAGTTGACATTTCTTGTCAGATAGAAACTGTCTTGGAAGGAGGAGGCCACTGATAAGTTTAACTAATTCTGGTATCATACTGAAATGTAGATTAAAGGGAGAAAATCTAGTGTTAATGCAGCCGATTTGATACTGGGCCACTTCCTTTGACAACATTACTTTCTTTAGTGCAAGGAGGAGCCAATCTTTTGCTGCATGAAATTAAGATGGAATTTTACTGCACAAAATGTGAATTTCCAATGAAATTGGCTCAGATAGGGTCAAAAGTGTTTATCAGAGTGTCTAGAAGGAGGAAGAAGAATCAACTGAACATCCTGCTCCATAAAACCAAAATTCACTCTCTGACATTCACTCTATGGCATTGAAGCCAAAGGAAAGAGTACTTAGTGCTATGACTATTAAACTCACATATAATGTTTAACAGGACAAATAAAAGTTTCTTGCAGCCGGGGGTGAAGTGTAGAGTGTCTCACATACCTACAAGCAGTTTGATACTTTAGCTCCCTATGAAAACACAACCAGGATGCCAGGTTTCCAAGTTTATATATTAAAGGTAGAATTTATGTGACTTCTAAGATGGTATGAGACTATTAAAGTCACACAAATTTGTATAATAAAAACGGAAACCCATCGTCCTTGAGAGTAAGAAATATCCAGTTCAGGTTCATCATTCCTCTAGGCGGGAGCAGAATTTGATAGAAAGATATATATTGTGTCACATCACTTCTGCATTTGCTATATGCTTTAATTATTCAGTAATACACTTTCGAAGTTGATTCTGAAAAAGTAGCAGTTCTGAGGATTTGCTGGAGGAAGGGGTGGGGTTAGATAAGGAGATAGAAAATCAAGTTTCCCATCATCCTCAAAAGTCAGTCTGGTGCTCACATTCTCCTACTGCCCCAAAACCACCTCCCAGAACTCTGACCTCAGACAAGATGACTCTTATCTAAGCATAGAAAACAATGTCACTGTGCCACTAGGAAGGGACCTAACTTTCTCTCCTCTTCTCTAGTTCCACCTTCTCCCTGCATGTTAGTCAATCACTGTTTCTACAGTTTTCCCGGCAAGATTCCAATATAAAGGAACTGAGCTGGCCTTTGAGACATATCTCTAATCTCCATGAACAATCTAATACTGCAATGAGGAACTACGAGAGGCACTTTCATACAGCAAGCTACAGGCCTAAGCACACATGTGTGCAAACACATGCAGGTACACACGCATGCACACACACACACACACACACACACACACACACACACACATTCAAAAACACAAAAAATATGAGGAGTTTAGGAAAATTTGTTTTGCTCTGATGTCATGTTTGGGTAGGGGTACATTAGTACCCATCATTCATGGCCTCTATGCCAAATCCAGTCCCACCCCCACTTCTATGGATCTTGTGAGTTTAACTGGGAAAGTATCAAAGAATAATAGTTTGTGTTATGACAAAGTCTTCTAAAATTCCTATTCAAGTATCAGGAAATAAAATGCCAACAACACACCCCAGCTGATGCTGTTCTCTGCAAAGTTTAATAGACTCTATCAACATAGAATTCTATGAATGTGGTTATGATAGAGACCCCACAGCCTGAAATAATAAATTATGTCATTTTCTGTGACCATGCTCAAAGCTATTTCTACATATGAAGAAAGTAGCTCTAAGACAGACTATGGAAACATTTCTCAGCTTGAGTAATTTCAGCACTGAGAAACATTTAATAAATTAATAGTAATTTCAGTCACAAATTATGAAGAGAGAAAAAGTTGTCTTTAAGGATTTCTCAATCACATTCATTTATCTACTTGCCTTAGATTCTCTATAACATATGTGATATATAATTAGATATATCATTTATCTCACCTGGAGGGTAGTGAGACATATCAGGTCTTGCTAATGATAGTCAGCATTAGAGGCCACAGGTAAAGAAAATGCACAGCTAAAACTTTAAGTGTACACATACTCATCAATCACCGATTGATCGATTGTATGGGAGAATGACTACGATAGGTTCATGGTTACAAGACCTAACACAAGCACAGACAAGAGAGATGGCATAACGTGACATTCCTTGGGGGAGCTGAGTTAATGCCAGTGAAGTCTCAAATTTTTTGGTCCTTGAAATTTTTAAGTAAATAAGCTAATATTTAAATGTGGAAGAAGGGATCTCCAAGAAGAAACTGCACAATGAACTCAAGGACATAAAATAAGATCTTAAGTTGTCCTCTGTATTCCAAGAAATGGAAGATGAGGCTGTTCCTCCCTCTATGTGTCCCCTTCAATTATGTCAAGCTGTACAACATCTTTTCCCCACAGCCTGCCCAGATGTTCCTTTCCACACCAAGATGCTGTGGTGACAGCAGAAATTAGATTCTGCCAAATCCCACTCCCTCCAAACATGGCCCTGGGTCTGAAAACTGCCAGAATTAGACTTGGTGAGTGGCACAGTGGTTAAGGGCAGCAGACAGCAGGACCTCATTAGCCAAGTGAGGCAGCCTCTGCAGCTCTGCTACCATAAACTCCCTGACCTCACAGGTGACAACCTGGGGACCTCAGAGTGTGAGTCCCAAACAGGCAACAGAAATGCCCTGCCCGGAAGGAGTAGCAGCACAGACTCCAGCCCACCACATTTTAGGGTTTTCTAGAAATTGAGAATCCTAAGGAAGATTACTATCAAGGTCCTTGCTCGATGGCTGGATATTAGAAGCTAAAAAGTTTAAAGATGGCAAGATGTTACAAAGTGCTTGTATTCCTAAACCTCCAAGTGCTGTCTGATGGAATGGTAGCATTTGCTTTGGATTTGGCCATCTTCAACCTCTGACTTCTCTCACAGTCTGCCTCTTGAAATCTAGTGAATTTAAATGTATGTTAGAGAGGCATGGGTGCCTATCATTTGGTGTATCTCCAAATATAAATAATTGCTTTGATTACCTGGGCAAATCGCCTAAGGAAACAGATGAAGGGATGCAAGACATTGTAGAAGAAGTTAAGAATTAGCAAGAGTTTCTCATAGGGGAAGTAGTTTGCATTGGAGTTAACATACTTGGACTGATTAGTCTTCTAAAATCCCTGCATATGACAACCAAGTGTGGCATAGCAAAAGAAATCAGCACTTTTAAAAATGATTGGTTACAGTTTACTTCCATGAATTTAAATGTACATCTGAATGGGTACTTTTTGAAAAACTTTCACTATAAAGATTTATTATAAATGATCCTGTCATGTCTTTAAAGGCAGCTACTGCTTAGGGACATTGATCAACATACTAAAAATGTTTATTTTTTCCCACAAGTGTGAGAAAAACTAAATTCATATTCTACTTTGGAGGGTCTTATTCAAACCAATTCTATTGCTGTGGTTTGATGTTAGAGCTCCGGTAAGGGCTTCAAATGCTAGTTCATGAGTCTCTAAAATTTCACAAAGAAATTTATAAAAATAACCTTTTAAAATGCAATCAAGAAGTTGGTTGTTTAATTAATTCCCAGAATTACACAGGGAGAGTTTCCAACACACAGCCCTGGATGATGCACATAAACTGCCATAGACCTATTGTCTCTATAGCGTGGCTGATCTTCACAAATCTGAGAGCCTTACTGTGCAGGGTTGACAATGATAACAAGAAATTCTGTCAGCGTGATCATGGGACAAGACACAGGGAACATGGCAGTGAACAGTGACATCTGACTCTGGCTCTCTGTGTCATGGAATTGTTACATTGCTAATAACCTGGTCAATTTAAAAATAACCATTTTTTCTCCTTGTCTTAAATGTATATCACCTATTGATTTTTGCAATCAAAACTTATAACATATAAAAATACTACCTAAACACAAGATACTACAGAATTTGTATGGATAGCTGTCATGAAACACTCACATATAAATATCTCTTATAGTATGCCTCAGAATCATTTATAAAAAAGTACAAAAACATCTCATAAGAAAATTTTAAATGCTTCAAAATATGTAACTTTCTACAAAAAGCAACCCAGAAAAATTATACGTGTATATTACAGTACCAATAATAAACCTTAATACTATGACTCCATGAGACAAAGTATATTAATTAATAAGTAACTCTGTAAACACGCCAACTGATAGTAAGGCTCACTTGAGCACAGTAGCAAACTTACAATGGTGAAATGAAATATTTTAAATCTACAAGGGGATGTTGATGTCTGTAGGAAACAGCAAAAAAGCACTTGTTGGAGGTGGATTATATTTTCAGATTAGTATATATTATATTCCATTCCATGGCATTAAATCTTTGTATAGCAGAGTTTTCCATTACAATTTAGTTCAGAAATAGCAAAAGGAAATTATGTTAGAGCATAAATGAGCATGACAGCATCCATTTCACCCTGGATTGAGAAGCTTATTGCTAACTTGTTTTATTACTAAACAATAACCAGTAATAACCAAATGAAAGTATTTTTATAATGTATTGTGATTTAAATGGCTGCTGAGTGCATTAGAGTGTTCATATTGCACTTGGATAGGATAATAAATGAAATGATTCATATTTCTCTGACCTACGATGTCATGGACAGATTATTGAGATACTGGAATAGTTATGTAGGTGTGGATAGACTATAGCACTTGGCAATTCAAACAAGGAGCTAGGAGCTGACATAAGGCCTTTTGAGGATGCAATTAAACATCTATAACCAGCTGGCCTTAAGAAGGACATTATGATTAATGATGTAAGAATCTTAACCTATCCTTAGATAGGATGTCAGAGCCAACTGAAGCATCATTGAGATTTTTTTCCCTCAAGTTTACAGCCTCATCTTTTGCCTTAGTCTTCAGAATGTCATGTTACCCTTCAGAACTCACATGTTACCACCTGTGAGCTTGCTAGCCTGGGTCTCATTTCTTATGAGACAATCCTTCAAAGTAACCCCAAGGCATACTTATGTACAGGTTTTACACATGTGTACACATACATGTGTAGTGTTAGATAGTGGATTTCTGAAGAGCTCTCATACAATCACAGAGAGTTCTGTAACAGGAGCATTAGGAACCTCAGCCTAATCCACACTGCCTCAGTTTCCCACAGTGGTGCTTGCTCCAATTGCCTAGAATTATTACAAAGTTAACCCAAGGTTTAGGAACATGGAAGTTACTTTTTTCCTTTCAGTGACAATCAATAGTGATATCTGAGGGATTAAAGTAAAGTTGTGTTGTGTTATCAAATGTTATCAAATATCAAAATGATCCACAAATCATTTTGTGGTATTTTACTTAAAAGCAATATGCATGCCAATTTCATTTCCAAATTGTCCAAATTCCCATAGTAAATATTTTCAATGTGATTGATTCCTAGCAACCAAAGCGATATTCCCAGATGTCAACTGAGGAGGGCTGTGCAGTAGCATCTATTATAGAACAAGTCTCCTTCAGATCCAGTAGGCATGGGAAATATGACTGGCAGTAGAAAAGTCAGAGAAAAAAAAGAGTTGTGTGTTTCCCTACTTCTGTCTTAATGTAATTCACTTAATACTGTATACAATATAGTTGTTTTTGTTTCAGTTTGGTGTTATGTTTGTTTTGCGTATTTGAAAGAGCATTTCATTATATAGTACAAACTGCCTTTTCTCATTACATAGCTATGCAGCCTAGGCCAGTCTCCATCATTCCATTCCTCTGCCTCTGCTTCTTTTGTGTTGTTTTAGTAATCCCTACGGTTAGTGATAATTTCACCAAATAACTGACTATCTGAACATGACGTCTCAAAAGTCAGACCACCAAGCACTACCGACTCCCTTTCTCCCTATGTAGTGTTCCTTGTCCACTCTGACCAGAATTTTTTCTGTTATCATTCTCATCTCTACATAATAAGACTCTCTACTACATTAAAAATCACTCACATTATGGAAACAATAGGTCTAGGGCTGTTTGTCTGTATCATCTAGAGTAGTATGTTGGAAATTCTCCAAATAACTGATAATCTGACCCTCATGTCTCAAAAGTCAGACTACACCATCAACTAGTGGAGCTAAAGTGATATGCACGGTTGCTGGCTGGCTGGCTCTCCCCACTTAGTTAAGCCCCACATCCAATAGCAATGGCCACAGACTACAAGAATCTGCCATTTTTACTACCTTCCTAAAGACCCATGTTTGAGATACTCATTGGTTCATCATCATTGTCAGCTGTCAGAGCACAGTCACCATTGTTCTGGACACATGAGGGAGGACTTGGATATCTGGTTTCTGAAGGGCAGACTGTGGGAACCCAGGCTCCCTACACTTTGAGGGTCACCATCAGTCATAGCAGGGCATTTATTGTACAAGAAGAACCATGCTGACAGAAATAATTTCTGCAGGGTCTGATGCCCCCAGACAGAAAGCAGGGCTAGAAAAGAAGCTCTTATTTGGTACTAAAGATATAAACTACTGAAAGTGCATTATTCCATGGACCAGTTTCTCCTCACTGCTAGCATACCTCCTTATTCCTTCACACTAATCATTCTTCTACTATACGTTATGTCAGAATTCCCATCAGAAACCTAAGATGAGGATAGATATAGCTTAGCTATCGAGTGCTTACCTAGCATGGAAGAAGCCCTAAGTCTAATCAGTATTACAAAAAGACAAAATATCAAAACAAAACAAAACAAAACAACAATCTACTTATTGGAGTACTTGTGATTCTATTCATTCATTCATTCATTCATTCATTCATTCATTTTTTACATGGCACACAATACATGAGTAATCTGACAAGTATTATGTTTAATGTTAAGAGATATAGAGAGATCCTATACTTAAGAATCCCAGTAAAATGTAGACAATTGCACCAACGCCAAGTTTTCTCATATTATAAATACATGTTGTACAAGAATACATATCTGGACACCTATCCATCTCCCAGCCTTTGATGGACTTAAAAGAATATATTATCTTCATGGGTTGTATGATGACATCTTTGCTTATTTGATCTTTAGTCAAGTAGCAGCAATATTTTCCTATATATCCGTAGACTACAATTCACCTAAGTAGGAGTTACACTTGTTCTCTTTGCTCTGACTAATGTCTTTTAAAAGGTAGGAATTGAAATCTTTTAGCAGGGAACCACCAACAATCAAGCTTAAAACAAAAAAAGAACATTTCAGAGTTCAGCATACAAATAAGTATATTTCTTGGAAGCTTTTACTATACTCACATATATTACGTATGTATTAGATTGCATTATACATTACTTATGGTAATTTTTGGTAAAACGTCTGAAATGTGCAAGTTAAAGACTGGCGTTATATGCAGACAGAGACAGAAAGGGAAAATAGGAAAGAGCACACTGAACAATGCATGTTCATAAACTATAAATAGCCAATGCTCACTCAGATAGATTTAATAGACTCCATGTATGTCTCTTTCATCCATATAAAAATATCTATGGAGTTATGCTAAATCCTTTCCTTGCTTTCTAAAAAGTATTTATATAGGTTAAGTTTCCAAAACAAATAATCTCAGTGCTCTGAAGAGAGGCTGGTCACTAACCCCTAACAGGAATTTTTTAAGTAGCATTCATTAGCATGCTGCAAATTTCAGCGCTCCTTAGACACCTGGCACCCTTAGCGACGGCCAAATTTTCATATTCAGATGTTCAAAGATGCCATTAATCCTGCAGAGTGAATGGCATCTTCTCTAATCTTTCTCCTTTTTCCAAATTTCATCTTTATGGACCAACCTGGCAAGATCTAGTTAAGCTTCTCCAAATCTGCTTGCCAAACACAGGGGAATCATAATTCACCAGCTCCCATAACCTTCTGTAGCTCCACTGACCAAGATGCTGACTTATTTCTTTTGCTTTCTGTGACCCATACTGCATCCATCAAACCAACTGCTTCCTACAAATTCACCCATGGATGATGATCAATTTCAAGTTTATTGCTTCTGTAATCCCTCTCTCATCGTTGCTTACTCCAAGTTACCATTTCTACAATTGAATTTGGTGATGCTGTGGTGATAGACAATAAACCAATTTACAAAGTGCTTGTTTTTGACCTTGATAACAGCGGATCAGCATTCCTACTAAATTATATGACAGCTCACTTGAAAACTTGGGATTTACTGTTCGGAGCTCAATAGCTGTAAACTAGTTCACAGACTGATTCAGTACAGGGGCCAAGTCTAGGTGAGAGTGATTAAGAACCTAATCAAACTGAACTGCATGTAAGCTTTTATGAAAAATTATTTTCTCCTCTATAAAATACTGCACTTTCAGTGGGCATCTGTAAAATCATGACTGCAACCCTGATGGTATCATACAGAGGAAAGCAATAAAAGGCAGAGTGGCTGGAAATGTCACAAGATCTATAGTGCCGTCCACAAGTGTATATTTCAGTAATTGTCTACCTCTATGACAATGAAACTCCATAATATCCCACCTTTTACAACTCATAGAGTCATTAATTTACAATAATTGCTTTAATTCCCACTCCTCATTGAAGATGGATGCCCACAGGTAAATAGTATCAGTCTCTATTTCACAGATGACTGATGGGAGGCCTCTATAAAGGAGACAGCCCTCATCCCTAGGCATTTCTTCTGCAATTAATAAAGGGCAAGGGGTGGCTTTCTGAAACTTGTGTAGAGGGACCTTGATCTTTAAAATGGCACTGCTTCAAACACTGTAATAAGTTCAAGCATCCTCTCTAACCAGGGGCTTTCCAGTGTGCCCAGTCAGGAGGTGGCACTGGAGCCCAGCATTGTCATCAACATGTTTGTGTGATTACAGCACAGCTGTCATTTCTTGAACACAGAGAAATAAAGACCCTCAGGAAAGACAAGAACAACCACCCTCTTGAAATTAAAGCAATATTCCACACAGTTACAGGGAAGTGAATATCTTAGTTCAATGTTAAAAACACACCAAAGAAGAAAGATTAAAAATCAATATGAATTTTTTAAATTCTCAAATAATCTTAATAGAGCTACACCAGTGATGGTGAAATACTCATGGCTTTTCCTTCATCTTCCCACTGTTTCTCTTTGAGCAAATTTATTTTTAAACAGTGACTATCAAGGAGGCAGAATTGACAGCTATACAGATTCCATAATGCCACTGAAAACCTTATGTACCCTTACAGGGACCCAACATTTAAACCCAAAGATACTAAGTAACTGAATGAGTCAATATGATTTAAATTACAAGAACTCTCTATCCATTAGATTGGCTTTTCAAAGTTAGACATTACTGTGAAAGTTTTGACCTATGGCCTAGTTTTAATGTAAAGGATAGAGTGAGATGACATTATATTTCTTAGGGGGAAAGCTGTTTCAGAAAAATTAAGTTTAATCCAGGTGAATGCATTCTCCATGGCTTTGGGAAGGTTTACTGTCTATGGTTAAACTCCTATATCGTGTTACTGACTTGGGAGAAGGGAAAACATATAAGAATACATTAAAGAAAACCATATACAAAGAATTTAATGAAACAATTAACTCAAGTTAAATTTCATGTAGAACATCTATGATCTAGGTGTCTGTTACAACCTCAAGATCCCTGCCTGTTTTCGTGAGGTTAAGTATTTAGAAATCCCACCTGACCTTATAAACTTATAGGAATAAGTGTAAAAAATGCTTCTGAAAGAAACATACTAACAAAAATCTATACCAATTGCAGCTGTGATGATTAAGATACATCCACAACATAACCAAATTCACCCACCTATACTACTCAGTTTAATGCATTGTCACTCATGGCCATTTATAGGAACATCTAAGTTTCCATTCATTTCTTACCATTGTGCTTAAATTGTCAACCAAACAGAAAATTGCCAGCCCCCTAATGGTGTGCTCAGTTTTATCCTGGACCTTAGTGAGAGAGACTATTCTACCTGGTAAGAAACCAGGAGACTCCCTTTCATACCTTTGCCTTTCTATTGTGATTGTGTCTCTTTTTATGTTTGTTTGTTTGTTTGTTTTTGATTTTTCGAGACAGGGTTTCTCTGTGTAGCTTTATGCCTTTCCTGGAACTCACTCTGTAGCCCAGGCTGGCCTCAAACTCACAGAGATCTCCCTGGCTCGGCCTCCCGAGTGCTGGGATTAAAGGTGTGCACCACCACCGCCCGGCTTCTATTGTGTCTCTTTATTTCTCACTTACATATCACTTCAGGACTTCCCCTAACCTTCCAGGATCTAGAGTCTGGATTCCAATGCTACTGGCCCATAACTGCACAAGTTCTTCAATTCACAGTCCACTGCACTTCAATGTATCTATGTTTCTAGAAGAAGCAGATCTCATGGAGAACTGATTTCTCACTCAGTTCCCCAACTGTGTTACTAATACTTAGCTCAGTACCCAGCACTTAATGAGTTTTTATATATTTTGGTTCAACAAATAAGGGAAATAAATCATTACAACAATGTAAGTAATAGACATCCATTATGGAAAATCACTGAGAATATCAGGTTCACTTTGAAATAGTCAAAAAGACCATTTTTAAACTATGGCCTCGCCCAGGGCAGGCAGCAAGGCTAATGAGGTCTCTAAGAATTCTGCCTCACAGACTGAGTTTATGGTGATTTCTAAGTATGCTGCCACTCAAATTACCTTTATGAAAATGTAACTGAGCTCTCCATTTACATCATTTTACAAAAATCTGCTGCTAATGCTACTACCATATACATAATTATTAAATGAATGTAATCCCACAATGATATTTTAAAGGTAAAAATGTAAAAGCATGCCATTAAAATAATATCCATGTTAATAAGTATCTGTCCCCAAAAGTGAGGTGACAGAAAGAGAAGCTAGATGTTTTGTTTATAAAGAAAAAAAGCATAGCTACAAATAGAGAATAAGAAAGGCATACTGTAACAGCACTTTACATATCACAGATTGCACAGACACTATCTCAGAAAGTTCAGTGTTTTGGAAAATATGGTAACTTGTTAAAAATGCAAAA
>CABHPQ010113528.1:0-52117 GCA_902168405.1 Peromyscus aztecus
TTTTTTTACAGAAACAATTTAGACAATGAAATTAGGACTACTCTTAGATCCAAAAAGAGCCCTTGCTCTGAGCCTGTACTTCATTGGGGGTCACTCCAGGCTTTCAAAGGCTTATCTTGCTATTTTCTAAGTCTCTCTCTAGTGCTAAACACTGGTCAGGAAGTCAGTGCCATAAGATCAAGTACCAAGTCCAGAGCAGGATCTGTTTACCCATCAGAAGCACCTTTCTTGAAAATTGTAAATTCCCCTTCCATGTCAGTGACTTATCAGAACTGACAGTGTACCTGAGTACAGAGTCCCAGCTTCATTCAGGCCCTGATGGGCCCCAGTTTCTATTCATCTCATTTGGGGTATTCTCCAATCCTCTATCCCATATATGGAATCAACTAGATACCTTTAGAAGTTTCAGGACATATGCCTATGGAATCCTCCTAGAGTCTTCTTTCCAGGAGAATGGTCTGGCAAATAAATCACTTCAGTGGCTAAAGTTATATGTTTTTGCAATATATCACTTGAGATTGTGCCATCAGAATGATGTTGTTGTTGATTTGGGATGAATCAATTCATATACATATTTAAACCTCAAAAAAAACTGTTTGGGTACTGTCTTATTTAGGGTTTCTATTGCTTAGTTAGGTCATGAAACACCATGACCAAAAAGCAAGTTAGGATGGAAAGGTTTATTTGGCTTACACTTCCACATTGCTGTACATCACTGAGGAAATCAGGACAGGAACTCAAACAGAGCAGGATCATGGAGGCAGGAACTGATGCAGAGGCCATGGAGGGGTGCTGCTTACTGGCTTGCTTCCTTTGGCTTGCTCAGCCTACTTTCTTATAGAACTCAGGACCAGTAGCCCAGGGGTGGCACCACCCACCATGGGCTGGGCCCTCCCCATTGATCACTAAATGAGAAAATGCCTTACAGCTGGATCTCATGGAGGCATTTCCTCAACTGAGACTCCTTCCTCTGACGACTCTAGCTTGTGTCAAGTTGACACACAAAACCAGCCAGTACATGTATCATCATACTTCCTAGAGTCACCTCTTTGTAAAACAAAAAAGCATTGTAAAGTAAAATAAAATCCAATAACAAAAAGTTTGATCAGAGTTTAGACACAGAATTAAGAATGCACCAGAATAATCTACAAAGGACTCTTAAGCCTTGAAGCACAGGAAGAATTCAGAGGGCTTCAGACAATTCCATCCAGGGAAAACAGCATGAACAAAGACACTCAGAATAGTTGTTTGTTGAGCCACTTCGTACTGTCTGTTATGCTAACCACATTTCATTCTTCATTCTATTTACTCCTCATAGCTCCCTGGATGGTAGCAGATATAAACCATACTGCAGCTGAGAAAATGGAAGTTCCTATTGCTAAGCAAATGATAAAAAGGAGAACCTGTCTCCATGATCCCCAAAAGTGCCTACTGTTGTCACTATACTGTAAAAAGACAGAAAAGGTACAAGGGACAACAAGAAGCCTTGTCAGAATGGAGCCAAAGATGTGTACTGGAAACCAATGGAGATGTGATCCTTAGACAAAGCAGAGCAGTGTCATAAAAGATACTGAATGTCAAACAGACATGACTAGTTACATAGTCTGGGATCAAACAAAACAATACCTACATCATGAAAGAAAAGTGCATAGATATATGATAATTAAGACTAAGAATGTTAACTATGAAGAGGCATTTGTTTGTTTTGCCTTTGTTTTACAAAGACTTTTTGATTTGATATTTATAACACTCTGCCTCCATTTGACCTTGCCTGCTATCATTTATTGCCTTTTTTTTTCTCCTTTTTCAGACTTCGATCCTGCCCTTGGAATGATGACTGGAATACCGCCAATAACTCCAATGATGCCTGGTTTGGGAATAGTCCCTCCACCAATTCCTCCAGATATGCCTGTAGTAAAAGAGATCATACACTGCAAAAGCTGCACTCTCTTCCCTCCCAACCCAAGTACTAGCCTGCTTTTTGCTTTTGGTTGTTGTTGTTTTGTTTTGAGTATTTAAGCCACAATGTTTTAGAATTTCTTCTTTTTCAAAAGAATTCCTAAGGGCTTCATGGCCGTAGACACAGAAGCTTCCCCTAGACAAGAGAAATGGAAAGTTGTTCTCTTACTAGGAAAGGCTAAATGTTATGTACAGACCAGTGGATGTTTGTGTGCTGCTTGCTGTATAAGTGGTGCAGTGTGCCTAATGCCAGCTGACAGGGAATTCAAGTGTGTTAGTACAGAAGGAGGCACCCAACACAAATTGCTCAACACTATGATTTATAGCTTTTTCTTTTTATAACTGATCCACATACTAGTGATGGCAGAAACTGAATATGGTCTGAGCCCACTTGAAGCCTTTGCCTGTGAGAATATGCACCTAGTGCTAGGCAGCCTCCATTGCTACGAGCTAGTCACACCACCATCACAGTCATTCCGCTGACTGCTGTGCACCTTAGATACTCCAGTATACAGCGAGGTGAAATTCAGTTCCTTGGAAGGGCAAAGAGGAATGTTGAGACTAAGTCAGACTACTTGTAGCCATGCAGTCATGCAACCCATATAAAAATGTTTAGAGGATCCAGCTTGCTGGTAAAGAATAGGCCTTTCTGTAGACTTACTTTAACATGTCTATAGTATTCAGGTGGCTGTTTCAGCTAAAATTTAACAGCACTAATCTAATTTTTTTCCAGATCCATATTTTAAATAATTAGAAACTATTCCTCCATGTGACTCAAGCCTTATTAATGTTTTTCCTAGAGTCCTAGTGGTACTGCATGGCATGTCAAGGAAGCTCCTGATGTGGTGCTCAGATTAGAAATGTTGGTTTAAAAATCCATCTGGCTATTTAGACCATAGATCAAATGAACTTGCCTCATCAAGATAAATAGGAGCCTTTAACGTGTGTCCTCAGACAAATATTTCATCCTCTACCATAAATAGAAATCAGTTCATCATGAATCAGATGCTGCCAGGGACCCAGATTCTATTTAGTGTGACTTGCTCATAACTGAGAGGGTTCTAGAATCAGTCAGAGTTGGCTTGACAGGTCCTCTTGGCCACATTTGCAAGTGAAAAATGATCTTAGTGCCTTCTGGGCTTTAACTGAGATGTTAACAGGGCACATCTTTTCAGACCACTTAGAAACCTAGGAGGCCAGCATCTAAGAAGACTGTATTTAGAAGAGTATTTTGTTCTGAAGAGAATTAGGGAATAAAGAAGAAAATAGTCTTTTATAGCACTCTCTTGACAACTCACATAGCCATTCCTGGATTTGGGTTTTATGCATAGCTGGAAAAACAATACCATTAATCCCTATCTCTTACTCTTAGTTCCACTGTCCCAACACATACCATGTCCCTTTTCTGCCCTTTCTTCCAGCATTTTGTGTTCAGATTAGAGAAAGATGAACATCCTCAATAATTCCTTTATCATATAAAAACAACCCCCGAATGTAGGCATTGCCAATATTAAAACTGAAAAGGCAGAGTCCCGCTGATTTAATCATTCATGTATTATGTGAACAACCTGTGCTAGACTTTCATTATTTTACTAAAGTCTAAGCTAGCAGGCTGTCTCATAAAAGTATTGTCCAGGGTGGATGAAATAGATGTTCAGCTTAAGGGGTCCAGTTTCTAAGTCTCCAGAGAATAGCACAAGTATCCTCTTTTTCTTTTTCTCTTTCTTTTTCTTTTTTGACACATAGACTGCATTATTAAACAGTCTCTGAATGCATGTCAAAACATGTCTTAAAGAGTTTGTAACTTAATATTCTGCAGTAAAAAAAAATAAGTAAATTTCTCAAACACATTTTTACCTTTTTCTTCCTGCAGCCATGGTTCCTCGGTTCTGATTTGGAAGGGCCACAGAGTAAGAAGGCAGCATTTACCCAACAGCCCAATCATTTCCTTCTTCATCTTTGTACTAAGGAAGGCTGACAGGGCAATTAATGCCAGTAAATGAGTGGCTTCTGGGAATGAATCTGCTTTAGAATTGAATTCAAAAATAACACTCCCATGAAGCTTAAATCAGACTGGTGTTTTATTTGCTTTTTAGAAATGGATTTTGTTTAAAGGGAGGTTCTCAGATTAATTGTGTACAAAAAACACCTAGCTAAGGCATCTCTCTCTTAAATCTTTGCTGAAAGTGTGACAATTGTGCCATTTTTATTAACAGTGAGAACTTGTTTTTATAAAAGTTAGACAGGAAAGCAGGCAGTTGATATGGCTTGAACCCCTTATCATCTCCAGGGCCAACCAAATCTAATTTATGATAAGGCCTTGATTAAAAGCCCCACTACTTACTCCTGCCCGTATCTAGTATATTCTCCTATATTCAGCGGCCTCTGACTCCACAGTCTCTCTCAGCACTAATATCCTATTATTCAGAGATAATCTCAGTGTCTTTAGTCACCATTCAGAATGCTTCTAACTCTTGTTGCTTTATTAGAAAATAAAAATATTATTTCCTTCCCCTGTCCCACCAGACTATCCGACTAAGAGCTTGCCACATAAATAGAACTATAACATTATCCTAGGGCTCTAAATTCATAGTCTAACTCAGAGGTTCTTAATCTTCCTAATGCTGTGACCCTTTAATACAGTTCCTCATATTGTGGTGACCCCCAGCCATAAAATTATTTTTGTTGCTACTTCATAACTGTAATTTTGCTAATGTAGATATAACGTTCTTGTTAAATAAGAAACAGCCAAATACAGAGTTAAAAGCCCAAGAGGTCAGAGCAGTAGCTAAGAGCTGAGACTTAAAACCTTCTTCTTACCACCCGCTGCTGCTGCCGTCCTTCCCCTGAGAAAGAGAGCTACTTCCTGTGTGTCTGTCTTTTTATTGACTTTCTGTTCTGCCTTCTCATTGGTTGTAAACCCAACCACATGACCTCCTCATCACTGCCTGTCTATACAGACCTCCATGTCTCTATGGTTGGTATTGAGATTAAAGGCGTGTGTCTCCATGCTGGTGGTGTCCTTGAACACACAGAGATCTGCCTGTCATGTGATCAGGATTAAGGGCATGTGCTACCACTGCCAGACTTCTGCTATGGCTTGCTATTAGCTCTGACCCCCAGGCAACTTTATTTATTAACATACGAATAAAATCACATTTCAGCACAAATAAAATATCACCATATGCTACCGTTATGAATCATAATGTAAATATTTATGTTTTCTTAGTTGACCCTTGTAAAAGGGTGGTTTGACACCCAATGGGGTCGTGACCCACAGGTTGAGAACCAGTGGTGTAACTCCTGACCTCAGAAACCCTTCCCTGCTTTATTACTGCTTTCAGTCCATCTTTTCTACTTTCCACATACCTACTCTTTAGTCAGGTTCAAGAACACCCTGACCTCATACCCTTACCTCCAGCCCAGCTCCAAGTGTACTCTCTTCTGGAGTACTTTAGCATGGGAGGTACTGAAATTAAATCTGTAGTAAATCCTTCTAATATATTTATATCTAGATACTAAATCCAATGGAAGCACTGGATTTTTATTCATTACTTTATCTTTCTGCTGTATTTAGTACTGTTGACCCATTAATCCTTCTTGAAAGATTAACTGCTTTGAAGGAATAAGAATGACTCAGACCAACCAAAGATAGAAATCAAAAATAAATATTAAAATGCAACATGATGAGGAACCCCAACGTTTCAAAAAGTAAAAAAGAAAGAGGGGGCTAGGTTCTGTGGGTAACATGTTTGCCATACAAGCCAAAGGACCTTAGTTTAGATCACCAGCACCATATAAAAGCTTGTGCATCTCTCCAGCACTGGGGAACAGAGGCCGGCAGATCCTGGAGGTTTGCTAGCCAACCAGTGTAGTTAATTAAGGAGCTTCAGGTTCAGTGAGCCCCCCTGTATCCCCAAAAGGCAGATATTAATAGAGGAGCATCATCCTCTAAAGCACACTACCTAGTGTCTCAGTTTCTTTACCTGTAAATAAAGGATATTGGGTTACATTAGCTTAGATACTTCTAGCTTCACTCAGCTGTAAAACCATAGTTACTACATTAAAAAAAACTACCACTATAAGTATTTCTCTAGGTAAAACTCCTCAAAACATACTAGAAAATCAAAAGAAGGTTGCCTTGTAATTCATGGAGCTTTTTACATTTGCTGGAGCAGGCAGAATACCTTAACAGTTAAGTACTTTGTCTCTGAAATAACACAGGCCTTGTTTCATAGCTCAGTTTTCCACCTCTTTTTAGCCGTGAGAGGTTAGTAAGTAACTGAACCTCTCTGATCAAGAGTAGGCAACATAAGACCTAATGGAAAACTTGAACAGAATTTACTAACGGGGAGAAGACCAAGCACTGGACTCCTAGTCCCAGGATTTGGAGTGTAGCAAACAGATCGCTGCCTGCAGCACCCATACTTTCTCCACAGGAGAGCTGCTATCAAAGATTTCCTGCTTCTCAGTTGGTGGGTTTCTCCACTGAGGGAACAGAGCAATGGCATCTCTCAGAATGTCAGTTTCATCACGGGTTTTTCCCTTCCACTGTAACACCTTCTGTACGGACAGGTTAGATTTTGAGTCTATTGGAAGGAACAGTGAATGAAGAATGAATGATGAAATGTCATCTGCTGCCTGTGTGCAGACACATTTGAAAACACCCAGGAACGAGAAAAAGTACATTTTTTTCATTTTGCCATATCAAAAGAGACAGAACTCATTTTGCCTCTGAAAGCTGGACTCTATAAAGAGAATTAAAATAAATGAGTAAATTGGGCATTAATAACAATTTTCCAGCCTTCTGATTGTTTCCAATTAGCTGAGATTACATTAAAAATGTGTCTGACCTCTCCTGATTGTCTGTAAGGCCTTCGCTCTTGGGCTGTCTAATAAAATCTACTCACAGACTTTGCATTGTATACATTCTGACAAACCAACTGAGTATTCTCTGATGCTCCTCTGAAAAGCAGGATGTTATGCAAATGGTTTTTGGTCCTTTGTGCTGCTCCCTGCCTCCCTTCTCAAAGACCAACAATGGATTCTGATCCTAATACTGATAGTGTTAACACACTCCCCAGAGTGGATGCTTGGATGTAATTAGAATTGCTAGAAGCTCCTCCTTTTCCATTACCAAAAACTAGTTCTTTACTCTTCCAGTTATCTTGCATCTTTACATGAACTTTCCTTTGTCTCGATACTGAGTGATGATTTAGGTACTACAGGGCCTAGCACATTACCTAATGAATACGGTAGAGTTTAAATTTGTCCTCCTGTGGGATTCTTATTACTGTGTACTGATCACTGTATTTCAGTAAGGTTAGAAAATCAGGCCTAGACAACAAAGACATTGAACTGTTAATTAATGAAGACAGTACAGCCCTTTCCCTGCTTACAGGCATGCACTTAAATCTCAGCAAATGCTATCAAAGAGGTCTTCTATATTTACTTAAGGAAAACAGATGCATCCCTGGCATTCTTAACATTATTCTTAGTGGATTTTATGCTCCATTACTTAACAGAAGTCACCACAAAAGAATTACAACATCTGAAGAATGGCTTCATCACAAAATGTTAACTCCCACAAATGTAGTCAGGGGATGGACATTTTCATTCTGGGTATTATAGGTAACTTCCAGAATAACAACATATTCCTTAGTCTGATAGTAGGCACAAACTAAATTCAAGACATGTAACAAAGGTGATTTTTGCTTCATAAAAGCATTATTTACCATGCAGCTCCTTTAAAAGTAAGTTCCAGAAGCCTTTTTTATTCTAAAATAGGACATTATTCTAAAGCTTTTTGTTTGAAAACAACTCTATCTAAACAGATGGTCTTGAAAATTCATTACCTGTGTATACAGTGGCTTGGTTGTATTCTGTGGGCAAAGCTGCACGCATCTTCATGACCATAAATTCCTCAAGCTCAGATTTATCCAGGTAAATCAAGGGGTTTATATTTCACAGGTCCGGGTCCTCACTAACATTGTACTCCAGACATATGGTAGGGTATTAAAAAGCACTAGATTGGGAATTAGGAGACCTGGGTTCTATAATAAATATTAACATTGTAATGACTACTATTTATTAGGACGCTAAGAAGTGCTAGGGTTCGTACAACATCTAATATGGTCAATGTAGTATCAATAGTCATACAAAAAAAGGTTTAAGATAGGGAATGGTATCCCTATTTAAAAAATTGAAAATGGGAGTTTTCATAGGTTGTGTGTAACTAACTTCTCCATGGTCACAGTGATACTGAGTAAGATTTAAATGCAGGTTTTCCTGTTCTAAGTTTATGATGTCTTTATCTAATGTGATGTCTTTGAATGAGACACTTCATTCAGCCAAGAATTTTCCTGTGTAATATCAGAAATTCAGAATACTCAGTGACTTTCAGCCCTAACTATGTACTAAGTCTGCCTGATAAGCTTTAAAAAAAAAGCACAGGCTATACCCTGAACTAATTAAATCGGGCTTATTGATATGGGACCAGGCATTATGTGCTTAACTCCCAAGTTGATTCTTTCATGCTACCAGAGTTAAGAATAACTGGAATTATGATGGCAACACTATTTTCCAGTTGTTAAAAACCCTAAGTCTAAAGCAATTTTCAACCCCTTTCTTACATTATTGCTAAATGACAGCATCACTTAGTAGTCATAAATAAGATAGTTCAGACTCCTGCTCACTTTCCCTGTAAACTTCTCATATGAAACACAAAAGGAAAAAATGAAACAGTGAGTTCTTAAAATTACAGACTTCAAAAGTTAGCAGTTTGTAAGTTCCTCCATTGTCCTCTTTATTAAGTAAGGGAGGAGTGTCATCATGAAAACCCTGGTCTTCTCAGCCACCCCAATAAGACAGGCAGCAGTAGCAAAGCGAGGTTAGTAGGGAAACTGCTAACCAAGGAAGCTCCCAAACCAACTGTTTGCCAGCTTGGACAAGACTCAGGTAGAAGCTCCATCCTCATCTGTGAATGAGACTCATTTATTTTCACAAGGGAGCTGTAATCCCTGATTGTTGAGCTTCCAAATCTTGAGCTGGTAGAATTGTTCAGAGCTGAATCAGAAGAATGGATTACACAAAATAAATCCTTGCAGACACAAACCAACACTAGGAAGAAAAAAAAAAAAAAACATGGCCAAGATGCTTTGTTTTATTGGGCTTTGAACTGTAGGATTTCACTTTTAAAAATGCTTTGACACATATAAAGAGTAATAAGGAGCTGACAGATCCAACAAGCTTTATGTATACAATGAGTGGAAAGCACTTTTTAAGCAGAGGGAGAATCATCTCATTAGAGATGTTTTTAATGACTCTCTGTGGCAAGATTTATCTCACTTTAGTTAATGGTTTTCCCGGCAAGCTTAGAGTCTCTGCTGTCTTATGCCCCTTTAAAATGCTACAGGATTGGCTTTGGACCTCACTACTCCAGCAAGAAATTAGAGGAATGGCTTATTTGTATTTATAATTTTAAATCCCTAAAAATATAAAAAAGGGTGCTTTGTGCTCTAATTTGTTTAACCAAGCTCTTCTAACAGCTATAAATGCTTTTGTACATATTTACCTTATAATTGTCAAATTTGTTGTGAACCACTTCTTTCAATAAACATAAATAGAATGTAGTAACTGCCATCTGAATTAAGCAGACTCTCTTATCAGGGACTTTAGGGGTATAGGCTTCTGAATGCAATTAGTTAAACTAAGTGAAATTTCCCCTCCTTACTATCCTTAATACAAATGACCAAAAAAATTGACATTACAGGTTTATCACAGCAAAAGTAAGGAACACAACTAAAGCTCTCTAGATGGGACAGAAAGAATGGGTCTTCATTCTATAGCAACCACAGTCACAAAAATTATCAGATAAACTGCTTTTCAGGATCATGCAATAAATTTTCTGTGGAGCAGAGACAAGCACGGAGGCTACAGTTTTTGAGGGGACAATAAGACTATCTCTGAAAAAAGTCAGGTTTCAAAGAGGTCTGTCCCAAGAAAGTATTTTTATTTCAGATTTTTTTGCCTTCAAATTTAGATCTCCCACCACCTGCAACACGAGAGAGACCACCAGGATGTAAGACAGTATTTGTGGGTGGCCTCCCTGAAAATGGGACAGAACAGATCATTGTGGAAGTATTCGAGCAGTGTGGAGAAATCATTGCTATCCGGAAGAGCAAAAAGAACTTCTGTCACATTCGCTTTGCTGAGGAGTATATGGTAGACAAAGCCCTCTATCTGTCTGGTAAGTTGATATGTGGGGATTGTGCTCACCGAGCACAATACAGAGATCTGTGAGCACAGTATTTGGGTCATTAGCAGAAGTGTGTAAATTAAAAGAAACTCCCTCTGCCCTAAAAGATGGAAAAGGCACGTTACCTCCTCCCCAACCTTCCTCCTTAAAGCCATCAGAAGTTCTAAACTATCTGGAAATAGCTAGACTTTACATGTTGCATTAAAGATGTGAATGATAGGCTCTGCCTCTCAGTGTCACATCCCAATTCTTCCTGTACACATATCCCAAATACACAGTAAATTTTAGGTCCCAGAATGTGCCACAATGTGTTATGTCTATCCCTCTACTATAATTACTTTGTCTATGTATGCCAATCCAACACACACACACACACACACACACACACACACACATGCACACGCACACGCACATGCACACGCACATGCACGCACACTCATACCCTAATGCTACAGCTCAGATATAAACTCTCTGGAAATCTTTCTCTAATTTATCTGTTCAGTATGTCCCAAGATGGTTTAGGTACCCTTTCCTGAGTGCACTCACAGAACTTTGTACTGTATTCTAACATGTTATCTATTACACCATTCTAGAACTCATGCTTCTACATCCATCTGATAAGGCTCACTCACTACTAGTAATAATGATGGCTGATAGTAACAGTTACCATAGGGAATGGAAAGATAATAGAAAAGGGATTGAAAGAGGGATGGAGAGAATATGAATAATTCTGAATCCTAGTCGGGATATTCAGAAAAGTAAAGGTAAATTGTATTTTACATTTATCAGTGGTGTGATGTGGTGTGGTGTGGTGTGGTGTGGTGTGTGTGTGTGTGTGTGCGCGTGTGCATGTGCACACACATGGACGCGTGTATGTGTCATGGCCCGCATTTCGAGGTCAGATAACAATTTACAGGAGTCAGTTCTCTCCTATCACATGAGTTTCCAAGGATCAAACCCAGTTCCTTGGCAGCAAGTGCCTTTGACAAAGAGAAAGCATTTGCTAGTGAACTGTTGTGGTAGCTTGAATGAAATTGGCCCCCATAGGCTCATATGTTTGAATACTTGGTCCCCAATTGGTGGAAATATTTGAGAAGGATTAGGAGGTGTGGCCTTATTGGAGGACATGTGTAATTGGAGGCAGGCTTTGAAGTTTGAAAAGCTCATGACCTCCTAGTTAGCTCTCCCTA
The DNA here is from genome assembly GCA_902168405.1 of Peromyscus aztecus. Classification (NCBI taxonomy): domain Eukaryota; kingdom Metazoa; phylum Chordata; class Mammalia; order Rodentia; family Cricetidae; genus Peromyscus; species Peromyscus aztecus. Next base: position 11,407 of record CABHPQ010113528.1, read on the forward strand.
CCTCCTACTTATAGATAAGAACATAAGCTTTTAGCTATTACTCCTGCCTACCTGCTGCCATGCTCCACACCATGATGGTCATGGCCTCTAACCCTCTGAAACTGTAAGCCCCAATAAACTCTTCTATAAGTTTCATTGGTTGTCATGTCTTGTCATAGCAATAGAAAAGTAATTAAGACAACAGTGAAACAAAGAAACATATGAGCAAAATCACAAAAGTAGAAAAATTTGGCAACCATTCAAGATACTATCAGTGGTGGTTTGTATATTAAGCAGGCATGAGAGAGGGTTGGAAAACATCAGTTGTTAGCCTACATTGAAAGGTTTAGCAACTGGATTTTTACTCCACAGGTAATAGGGAGTAAGGAAGACAATTTTGAACAAGAAAAGTGATTGTCTCTGAAAGATTAATCTGGCATTTCTGTGTAAAAGTGGATTAGGAGGAAGAAGAGAAAAGAAGAGAGGAGGTCAGTTTAAAGCCTGCTGCAATAAGCCAGGGAAAAGGTATATAGAATTTGCAAAAGTAGGCTAGTAGCATGGGGAAAGGGGGAGGGGGTGTGAGATGCAGAATGCTCTTATTACAGTTGCTAAGTGCTACAGGATCTAACTACTGAAGATTAGACAGCACTTAGCAACAATAACAGAGCAGTCCACAATAGACTATTTTAATAAGAATGTGAAGGTTTCCAAAGCCCTAAATAGTTAGACATAAAAGAAAACATACTGTTTGGGAGGCACCCATCTGAACATGACTGAAATCTATTCTCTGTTTACATTCACCTCCTACAAACATCCGCAGGGCTGCCAAACGAAGGAGATGACTGGCAATCAGTGTTGTGGAAATAACTAAATTTTGCCCTTTAAATTTGAGCATTCTCCTGGGGAAGGTCACAGGCACCACAAATCTCTTGAATGAGATTCTTCTTTTATTATAAATTACAAAAGAATGTGACGAAAAGAAACAAAACAATAAAAACCTATTCTAAAAGATGTTGCAGGAATGTAGGAAGATTCAGTTTTTTTGGAGTCTAGGCACCTTTGGGTCTACCTAACCCATAGCATCATAACATCTTTACTGGGGTTTATAGGGCTTGCATAGCCTCATCTCTTGTGTAATTCATTTGTGACTCCACTTTTCTAATGGCTTAGATGATCAGTAAAATGAATTGGTATGCAAGTACCCCACCAAACTGTAAAAGGTCTTAAGTTTGTTGATAAAACGTAGTTATTGTTCTAAAATAAACATGTGTCACCCTTTGTGTTACTAGTCATTACCTATTATAACACTAATAGAAACATATAGGTATGATCATTGACACATGATTCCAAATATAATTATGCAGTGTGTGATAGATGATACAGATATGCAATCATCATCATGAAAAGAATTAACATACCCTCCACTCCCTAAAGCTTCCTTTGTCCCTCTTATTTCATTGTCAAGCAGTCACTTATCTGTTCTTTATCAGATTACTGTGCATTTCTAGGAACTTCCTGTAAGTGGAATTATACATTATGTATGCTCTTCTTTCCCTTGTGGAGATTCAGATTTCCATTTGGTGTCGTTTCCCCACTGCTTGAATTTCCTTTGACGTTTTTCATAGCATAAGTCAGTTCTGATGACCTCCTTCAGAACTGTATGTTTCAGAAAGAATGAGTCTTAGCATTCAGGAGACTAAGGGAGGAGAATGGTGAATTTCAGCCCAGCCTAGGCTACATAACAAGAACCTGTCTCGAAAGGAAAAATGACTATTTTTGTTTGAGAAAGGTATTTTTTATTATATCTTTTGTTTTTGACATTATACTTACATCATTTCCCTCTTTCTTTTCTCCAAACATCCCATATAGCTTTCTTTGCTCTCAAATTCATGGCCTCTTTTTCATTAACTGTAGTTACATGCATATATGATTATACAAATATTTTCTACATTCAACCTGCTTAGTGTGTATAATGTTACTTGTATGTATGTTTTCAGGGCTGAACACTTCGTATTGGATGACCAACTGGTGGAGGAGATACACACTTTTTTATTCTTATAAATAATGCTCTTGAGCTTTGTTCTGAAATGAAAGTATGAGACTTGGGAAATCTTTATCCTTTTAAGGGTTGCTTTCTAAGCGCTGTTCAGCAGGACCTAAGTAAGCCTAGGGCTAATTTTTCTTTGCTATTAAGGCAAAACCTTTCTGATTACTCAGTGCTCTGTTATGTATGAGTTTTTGTCCTCTGTCTGGTGGTAAAAGGAGCTATTTCCAGAACTGTGAGAGCTCCAGAGATTGCAACTTCTAATGTTCAGATGGTTTCCACTTACCTGTATACACATCAGTATCCCGATAAATTATTGTGACAGTCTCTGAAGATCTCTTCTACAGGTCTCTTAAATTCTTTCCCTGTGCAAACTCCTTCCTTTTGATACTCTGCATTGTGAACTCTGTTTGCCATAGTCTTCACAGAATCCCAGGGCAGAACAGCAGGCTGAATCTGAACTTCCAATTCTGCACTAAGGCCTGGAAACCTCTGCACTGTAGTCTAGGGCAATCGTAGGGAACATCTCATGTGATTGTCTCCCACTGCTCACTGCCTTCGTGGTCCAGTATCTTAAACACTGTTGTTTCCTATATTTCCTTTTTTTTTCCAAGACGGGGTTTCTCTGTGTATCCCTGGCTGTCTTGGAACTTGCTCTGTAGATCGGGCTGGCTTGAATTCAGAGACTTCCCTGCCTAAGCCTCCCAAGTACTGGGATTAAAGGCGTATTCCACTGCTACCACTGGCATGTGTTTATTTTTTAAGGAGGGAGATAAATGTGCCCTCCCCGCATTACTTATCAAGGAACAGAGACTATATTGGGCATTACTCAGCAGAATAGAAGAAAGCTCAATAACTCTGCAAATCTAACATCCTAGATTCAAGTTCTAACTCCACCCCCACCCCTACCCCCCAGGACCAGCTGTTTAACCTGTCTGCTTTCTCTGATGCTTATCTTTCTCTTTGGTAAAATGTTTGCCATATAGTTTGCTAAGAATGAAATGAAATGGATGTATATAGAAGTATCTGTCTGAGCTCCCGAAACACAAAATGTACTAAACAATATCTTAATGGGTTGTCAAGAAACTTTGCTTAGGTGATATAACTGGCACAAAAAGTAGAAGTAGGAAGTAGGTCCTGATTTTCTAAATCCAAGTTCTCTATGACTGTTCTAATTACATCAACATCTTTTAGTATCCCAAACTATGTACCACTACATTATGTACCAACCCCCATCTATTTCTTTTCTCTCCCAGAAAGGAAAGTAGTCCAGAGTTCCCAGTTACATCCAGGAAACAATTTCTAAAATTTAAATTACAAGCTAATGAATTTACATTTCACTAAAATTCTATGGGATGATAGAACTTACATTTGTGAAGTTATCTAAGAACACTATAGTTGGGAAATGCCATTTCTATTTTTCCTAGCTCTTGGTACAATAGAAGGCTCATCTTTTCCTTGATGTTGTTTTGTTTTATCTTACCCTTGCATTTATATGTAAATGTATGCTGTGTGTATGTATGCATGAGCCATTTGTGTGTGTGAAGGTGAGCATGTGTGTCAGCCCTTGTCCTCCACCTCATTTGAGACAGGATCTCTTGTTCACAGCTATGATGCCATGGTGGCTAGCAATTGAGCTCCTGAGGATCCCCACCCCCCATCTACATCTCCCATCTCACCATAAGAGCATTTGGATTACAGATATTTGCTACCATGCCTGGCTTTTTATGGGGACTCTGGGATTTGGGGGATTTGAACTCAGTGCTATACAGCAGGTGCTTTACTTACTGAGCCATACCCCTGAGCTCCAATGCTCACTCTTGATGTCATGTCAGATGGCAAAGTAGAGAGAAGGCATCCTAAAATCAAGATCATCCAAACCCATAGACTAGAAAACTGTTATGAAAGATGTGTTCTACGTGGTCTGGAGAATGATCTGTGATAGCCATACTTTCTGTTTTTAATGAATAAGTTTATTAAGTATATGATAAGCCAAAGAAAAGAAGAAAAAGAACAAAATACCATCAAATTTAGTACTCGAAATACCCAAAAGAAATCCACTGGGAAAGCTCCATTGAGTCCCAGGCAGAGTTTATCGTCCTTTTAGATAAGGACTCCAAGGAAAAGAACAACAGCACTAAGGTAATGTGCTAAAAATGGAGACTTACAAACATCAGCAGAGACAGACTAGGGAAACCCTCATGAGGCAGCCAGCTGGAGTTCCCAAATAAGGGAACTCCTGGACAGAATAGACTATTTCCTTGAGTGAGGCTTCTAAGTTTTTTTAAAAGGGGGCAACAGATAGAGATAGCATCGTCAAAGTGGGCCCTCAGAGCATCCATCAGAAACCAACTGGGGAAGTTGAACCAGTCAGCTGGAGTTCCCAGTTGAGCTTTGTCTCCATGGGTGAATCTGTGGCTGAACTTCTGGATCCTCTTTCCCACTGTAGATACTTTTATGTCTTGGGATAAATAATAGTAACATCTGTTGGAAATGATTTACCGTCTTAGTCGCTCTGAGGGGTACAGTGCTTCTTACTCTTGGACTGTTTGGCAGTTCTTTTCCTGTCCCTGTCACAGAGTGGAAGTGGGCAGCCTAGCCCCAGACAACAGGCTTTGGAGGACACTTTGAGACACATAAAATTGGGTCTGAAATGGGGGAAGGAGAGGCAACTCCATTTCCAGTTCTGTCTTCTCAGTAAGTTCAATAGACACATGATAACTTACCAGTACAGTGTACATTACAAAATGAGATTGGAATCTACGTCCTTTGATGATTCACCTTGATAGCACTAAGAGAAAATTTGGTGTTGTGTGATCACTTAAAACTACTCAAACCATCTCTAAGACACTGAACTTAGAAAAGTACATATAGTTGTTGGCTAACTAGTCTCTTCTCCCTTCCCCTATTCTCCTTTAATTTAGGTTACCGAATTCGCCTGGGCTCTAGTACTGACAAGAAGGACACAGGCCGGCTCCATGTTGACTTTGCCCAGGCTCGGGATGACTTGTATGAGTGGGAGTGTAAACAGCGCATGCTAGCAAGAGAGGAGCGGCACCGTAGACGGATGGAGGAGGAAAGACTGCGTCCACCATCCCCACCCCCAGTGGTCCACTATTCAGACCATGAATGCAGCATTGTTGCTGAGAAACTAAAAGGTATAGAAGGCGTTCAGGCTCCATGATTGAATGAACTTTTTTCTTGGGGAATTGTGATAAATATCATTGTGCTGTTTGGAGTTACCCTTTCAATTTCTGGCTAATAGATCCTAGCATTTCTTGTGTTGGAGGCTTGCTGATAGTACCAAGTAACTCTAGAAACAGGAAATTTGTCCATCCCACATGTGTCTCTGTTCCTTCATTGTCTCAAAGGTTGGCATTTTTCTATCCAGACATCAGATAACTAAGAAGAAATATTTTCCCACTTACCACACTAGAAAATTTGAGGTGTGATTCATGGTTTAGGACCTACATGTGCCCCCTTTCTTCGTGGGCACTAGTGAGATTTGAATTTTCAATCAGTGAGTACATCAACATGATAGAACTGGATATGACCCTGTGAAATTCCAGTAAAGTCCTCATTTTAAAGATATCAAAATGAGCTGCTATAGTGGGGCATGCTTGTAATGGAAGCTGAGGCAGGAGGATCACCAAGAATTGCAGGCCAGTCTGGGTTCTAGAACGAACTCCTACCTCAACATAAATAGACAAAAAAACAAGCCAAGATGGCAAAATGGAGGCCCAGAAATTAGTCACCGTGTGTATTGATTACCCTGAAGACTTAGCTACTACCCAAGAAAAGAAGTCTTTATCGTTGTTAAAGGCCAAGTTATTCCACAAAGCATCTATGGAGACTTCTAAATATTGGTAAGCCAAACTCCTTTTTCTTTAGTTTTGATTCCTGTTCTTGCTTGATTCTTAGAGCCACTGTGCTAATTTGACATTAATCACCTTGCCTGTTCTCTCGTCTTAGTAACTCAAATCCAGTCTCTCATTTTCTGAGTACAGTTGATTTTATTGAATGAATGCTGCTGTCCCATTGATCTTACTGATGACACTGACCCAGCTCTAATGGTATGAATTTGCCCTGCTTCTGTGCTTTCATTTCAGCAAGATCCTGCTAATTCTACTTTCTAAATAAATAGGTCGCACTTGCCAAACTTGTTTACATCACATTTAAGAAATTTCTTTGGATTGATTTTGACTTTCTGCAAGGGAAGAACAGAAAGCATAGCATCTTGAACTGAACAGAAATAATGGCACATTTTGAAACACTAGAGAAGCTTTCACAATGGTGAGATTCCTGTTCCAAGACTTGTCTATTCACATGACACCAAACAAGACATTTTACATTAAAAAAAAAGAATTTGCTGGTTGCACAGCCCTCAAGAGAAGCACAAGCAGCATCAACATAAAAGACTGTATCCAAGTAATAAAATGAAAAGCTGCTACAAGGGGAAGACTCATCTACCATTGTGTCTGCACTGAAAAATAAGGGCAGGGGGCAAGAAAATAAAATTGCAGAGCAAGATATTTCTACTTGACTAAGAGCTTTTAGCCAGAGAGGGATGTGAAGCTCTAGAATGTGGTTTCAATGGGATGCCATTAGAGTCTTTCTCGCAAGTCCATCAGAACAGAATATGTAAGTAGCTAGCTGGGGAAGGAGGCCTGGAAGGTATGGAAGAACAATGCTACTCTATTAACATTACAGGATGGCTCCTGGTGAACTGCAGAAATCTACTTGAAGGCAAGAGAAAAAGGATGTGAGGACACATGGAAATAAAAGGGTCAAAATAGATCACGACTGGGACTGAGTGGAAGGATGAGGAGCTCTGGGTTGGATTCCAGAGAGCTATTACAAAAGTTTGAAGATACAAATGCTTGTATATAAAGAACTACACATTGGACTCTTTCCTTAGGCCTTTCCATAACTATAATAACATGTATCCAGGATAAAGGTACTGACATATCCAACTTACATGCAACATTTTCACTGACTTTTCCTTATCAAAATGCAAGATAATGGAATTGTGAAATTCCCTCATTATTAATTTTCCCCTCTCTGTGGGTGTGTGTGTGCAGGCCCGCATGCATGCTTGTGTGTCTGTCTGTCTCTGTCTCTCTTCCTTTCCCTCTCTCTCTCAAATAATCAAATAAATTAAGAAATTCTCAATACATGGAAACTATCATAGTATAGACATGTTTTTGTTTGAGAGAGGGAGTGTGTGTGTGTGTGTGTGTGTGTGTGTGTGTGTGTGTGTTACAACCCCAGAAATTTTAGGAAAGAAAGAAGCCATCCTCTTTCTGAAGCTCTTCATAAGCCATAACCAGTCTACCTGTGTGTGCATGTGTGTACATGTGAGGTTCCTTACCTTCATTAATTCATAAAACTGTAACTACCAAAATCCCTGATGACCTCTTTGCCAGCATCTTGGGAAAATCGACTGAGATTTAGTCCCTGCAGCAGTTTTCAAAACAGACCCCTTTGTTTCAGATGATTCCAAATTCTCGGAAGCTGTGCAGACCTTGCTCACCTGGATAGAGAGAGGAGAAGTGAACCGCCGCAGCGCCAACCACTTCTACTCCATGATCCAGTCAACCAACAGCCATGTCCGCCGCCTGCTGAACGAGAAAGCTGCCCATGAGAAAGAGATGGAAGAAGCAAAAGAGAAGTTCAAGCAGGCCCTTTCTGGAATTCTTATTCAGTGTAAGTGGAAGTTAAAGTTCTGCTGAACGGCTGAGAGACCCCATCACTTCATCACCACTTGCCCTACACAGGATCCGAGGCCTGCAATGCTATGTATTTCAAGTGGCTAGATAACCTTCCTAGCTGCTTTGGGCTCTCCTTCTATCAGTAGTTCTCAACCTTCCCAGTGCTGCGACCCTTTAATCCAGTTCCTCATGTTGTGGTGACCCCCAACCATAACATTATTTTTGTTGCTACTTCATAACTGTAATTTTGCTACTGTTGTGAATTGTAATGTAAATATCTGATATGCAAGATATCTGATATATGACCCCTGTGAAAGAGTCATTTGATCCCCCAAAAGTCATGACCCACATGTTGAAAACCACTACCTTGTATTGTCAAATGCCAAAGCCCTAATTTCACAGGATACATGTGAACACTCTATTTCTATTTTCTCTGGTTTAGTTTCTTCAGCTCTGCAGAAGCACTGGGATGTAGGTAGGCAATAGCTCATCCTTTTACAACCCTGGTCCTCAGTAGAGGATTAGATATTTTATTGCTGAAGTTAGAATATGATGTTAGGATTTTATGGCTGCGTGTCTTCAGATTTACACGATTATCATCATGTAATATGCTGTTTAGGAACTTGTGGTAGTAAATAGTATTATATTTTCCTAAGATGATTGCATAAAAAATAAATTTGCTACTTCTACATTTTCAATTTAGTTTTCTTCCATTATCTTTACTAGATGTGATAGATACCGTAGAGGTGAGAAGCCATTGAAATGGCCATTTTTAGTTATACCACTTCAGATCTATCTAAGTTCTGTTAAATGAGGTAGATCAGATAAACTCTCAAGTAAATTTTTTGTTCACCATGTAACAAAATTATATGATCACATCTTTTCAATAAGGAGCTATATTCACCTTAAGAATTGGGGCACTTTTATGATTTTGCTTTTAAGCAGTTATGGTCCACTCTTCCTGTACTTTTCTCTCCATACTTGACTCAAATATAATTGGGAGTAAGGAGTTCCTCCACTTTTGCTCGTACTTTGGAAGTATATATAGACATAAAATCCAAGAGGGGAAAGCACATATCTTCAGGACTTCAGAATAAGTGGAAAAAGAAAGCAGCAAGAGTTGTGGAATCCTTAAATCGTTAGAGCACAGTGAAAACCTGACTGTAAAGATAAAAAGTCCTATCTCTGCATTTTCTTGCTGTGAGAAGCGGGGGTTCTTCTCCTGCTTTTGTTTCTCCCCAAATACTCTTATTCAAGTTTCTCTTCACTTGAGCCAGAGAGATGGCTCAGCAGGTTAAAGAGGATGAAGTCTGAGCCACAGAACCAACATGGTGGGATGAGAAAACTGGCGTGCGCACGCACGTGTGCGCGTGCACACACACACACACACACACTCACACACACTAGTTAGCAAAAAAAACCCCAAAGATTTGTGTATGTTTCCCCTTTTAACAGTTAAGGAACCTTGAAAGATATTCTCTAGGACTGTATTCACAAAAATTTCTTTCATAAATTTTTCTCTAGTCAACAAGCCTATGTAGGTGTACTTAATATAGACTCAACCATTTTATATTTTGATTTGATGCTTCTGGTTAAACATACCTTGGAGTAGTGAAAAACAAATTTCCCTTGAAGTTAAGCATTCCACTTTATTTCAGAGGGCTACTTAATAAAAGGAGACGGTAAATATGAGTAACACACAGTCATATATATGTATGAAAATGTTATAACGAAACCCATTGTTTTATACGTTATCTACAAATTAATTTACAATAATATTAAATAAATTAAAGAACCCGGTAGTATAGTTGCGTCCATGCTATACAGAGTTCATATCACTCAACTAAATACAAAATCTGAACCTAAACTACATTTATTTTGACTCTTGATCTCTTTTCACCTAAATGAATACACAATTTTTGCATTAAAAACTTTGCTCATCATCACACCCCGAACTGGGAGTTTCTTCTTCCTGTATATGGATGTCTCTTTCCTTGAGTCCCTTTTAAAATAGTAGTAAAATAGTGGTACCTGTTCTGATTTGAATGTGAACTGCCCCATAGGCTCATGTGTTTGAACTCTTGGTCCCCAGTTGGTGGTGCTGTTTTGAAGGTTGTGGAACTTTTAGATGATACAGCTTCACTGGAGGCAGAAGATCACTGAGAACATCTGTCCTGCCCCACTTCCTGTCTGCTCTGTGCTTCCTGACTGCCATAGCCTGACCGCCTCACACTCCTTCCGCCATGCCTTCCCTGCCATAATTAAATGTATCCCTTCTTAAACTGTGAGCCAAAATAGACCCTTCCTTCCTTCAGTTGCTTCTTGTCAGAATTTATCACAGCCATGAGAAAAGTAACTAATAAGTACCTTGGCCCATGGAATCTTATCTAACTACAGTCACAGCCTGGTTTGTGTCATAACAACTTGATGAAGCAAGTCTCATGTTTCTGTTTATTTCTCTTTTTCCATCCCTGGATGATTTGGCCTGATCTGGCTGCTGATTTGATACTGCAGTTGAGCAGATAGTAGCTGTGTACCATTCTGCTTCCAAACAGAAGGCATGGGACCACTTCACAAAAGCCCAGCGTAAAAACATCAGTGTTTGGTGCAAACAAGCTGAGGTGGGTAACTTTCTACTCGGGTAGCTCCTCATGGGGACATTTTCCTTCCTTAACAAGTTATTGATTTGGAGTTTAACTGGAATTAAATAGTGCCAAGCTCCCATGGTCATAACAAGGCCCTAATGAAACACTGAAATGTGTTCTATAACCTGTCACCATCCAGACCACCTCCTGTCAAATGTGCACGTATTGTCTTAAATGCATCCTGCTGGATAGAAATCTCAGTAGTGAAAATGCAGCTAGGATAATTGTAAGTTTACTTCTCCACACTAACTAGTCTTGAGTACAACAATAGTTACTGACCTATGTTTCTAGCATTAGTAATATTAGTGCTGTCTTCCATTTACTAGAGTGCATTGACAGTTGAGGCTAGAAGCTATCTGCTGGTACTCTGGAGCAAAGACATTTCTGAGCTTCTTTTATCAAATCTGTCCAGCTGTCTGTATAGGTGGGAGATTTAAATGGAAGAGAGGACTGTGATTTCAGATCAAGGTCGACACATACCCTCTGCTTGTGCTCAAGTAAATCTTTAACATAACACTACAATATGTGTAATATGATTAGGTTATTAGCCTGAATCTGAAGTCGAAGCACATGGGAGATTTGTTTCCACTGAGCTACCTGTGGAAATGTCTTCATAGGTATCTCAGGTTCTTTTGTGCCTATAGGAAGCCTCTCTCTCTGTGTGTGTTTTTTTTTTTATATATATATATATATGTATATAGCAACTTTTTCAACTTCATCTATGGTTTGTTTAGCCATTATGGTAAAAAATTCATTGTATCCATAGTATTAGTTTTCTTTCATGTTCTTCTTTCTCTTTTTCCATGCTGTCAATTGAACTCAGGGACTTGTATATTCTAGACAGACACCTTTCTATGGAGCTACAACGTCAGTACCCAACACTTATTTTCATAAAGCACTTTGCACTGGTTATCTCACCTAAGTGTAAGCCTTACAGTCGATGTAGTGTAATGCAGACTGCTTATGGAGCGAGAGTCTAACAGGAATTCAAGTACCAGCTTTTGTTACATTTGTAGCTTAGTGGATTGAGCAAGTTATTCAGCATCTCTTGATCCCTATTTCTTTATCTGTTAATTGGTGATGATAATAATGAAACCAATTTTATAAGATTAAATGTTTAAGAAATGTGTAAGCAGTTTGAAAATGTAAATGGTGTTATTTCAATTTATTATTAACTCAATACAGGATAATGAGTAGGTGTAGAATCCATGTTTTGCATGTAATAAAACTGAAATGCAGAAATGTTAAATGATTTCACAAAATTACACAAGTAGGAAGCAGAGTAGAAATTATTCTTCTCTGATCTCTGCTACAGAATTTCATGTAGTTTTGAACAGGTCATCTAATCTCTGTGAGACTTAGTTTCCTCACCTATGAAATGAAGGCAATATTCTGTCCAAACTGTCCTCTGTGAATAGGTAAGCAATTTGTATGGGAACAGCTTAAAACCTTAACAAACATTTAAGGAAAAATAAGCCAAACCTTGGTCCTAAACTTGTAGTCTGTAACACATCAGTTATAGCTCAGGAGAGAGAACTGGGAATCACTGAGAAATCTCTTGAAGACATCTGTCCAGTGAGTGTATAGAATCATAAAAAGCTAATAGCATCTTCATTAATTTTAGATCATTAGCATCATGTTGGCACTCAAACATTTTCAATTTTGGAAACATTTTAGATTTTGGATTTGGTGGATTAGTAATTCTTAACCTGCATTAAATACCTTTCTTCCCTTTAATACACATAATCCTGCATACCTTTTAGATGTTCTGAGATCTAAGCTGCCCAGAAATTTTAAGGAAATCCCTACCAGTGCAGAGAAGGAAGGGACTGACTTCTCGAGGTAACAACTATCAGGCACTAACATATTCTCCAAAGCACATATGGTACCACACACTTGTAATCAATCACAGCAGGCTGAGGCAGGAGGATCATGCATTCAGTGCCATCCTAAACTATATAGTGAACCCTTATCTCAAAAGATTTCCCCATCAAGGCTCTGTATATACCAAGCCTGACTACCTAGGGAGTATATGCTTTGTACTTCAGTTAAATTAGGGTCATAGTAAAGATTGCTGTTGTGGTGAACTGGACATTTCTCCAGAGCTCTAGAAAATTGAGAATCATATGCCCCATTACACAGTATTTTTGTAAAGCTTCCTTGGCAGGGGGCAGTGATAAGATACATGGGCATCATGATTTGCCAAGAGCTACATGTTCCATCTGTGCCTTATTGACCAAACCTGCTTCCTGGGTATTTGAGTGGGTTAAATCAAGACCCACCTTCCTCAGTCTTGGTAACTAAAACTACTACTGATAGTGAGACAGAGCTAGCTCGGGACTTTCCTCTGGTTTTATGTTCAAAAAGGAGACATAGCTTGTGGCCGTCCTTTGAGCTTGCCATCCCTAAACCTCAAAGAGTTCTTGCATTTTATATTGCTGTCTCTTGAATTGTGGTTTGGTTTTCCTATTATTTTTCTTTTTGCTTTCAACTCTGTAAATTCTCTACTAGTAGCAGACCACTAAGAAGACTTAAAAGATGTGCCCTATGGGAAGTGAAAAAAGCTATCCTCTTAAGATGTGGCTGCCTTTTAGCACCCCACTGAAAATCAGAACAACTCAAAAGTCAGGTGTTTCATCAAGTTAGAAGTTCTGACACTTCTTCCCAGTTGCCTCAGGGAACGAATCAGCTGGTGGAAGCCTCATGTCAGAAGGTACCCACCCATTCCTTGTCTCACTGTCATGCATCTACCAGTATTCTTATTCTGCTGAGTGAGTGAGAGAGAGAGCATAAACTTAGAAAAATCCATCTTTGAGGAACTTAGATAGGATGAAAGTACATACCACCCTGACTAGTTTGGCAATGAGTCTTTTGAATTGCTTTACTTTCCTGGTTTGGCTTCTAGAAATGAAGCAGAAAAGAGATGCTAAGAGAGGGCTGAAGCCCTTCCTCTTTTTGGTTTTTCGAGACAGGGTTTCTCTGTGTAGCTTTGCGCCTTTCCTGGAACTCGCTTGGTAGCCCAGGCTGGCCTCGAACTCACAGAGATCCACCTGCCTCTGCCTCCCGAGTGCTGGGATTAAAGGCGTGTGCCACCACCGCCCGGCGAAGCCCTTCCTCTTACTGCAAGTTGATGCCTATTGTCATGGTTATATTTGCTATGGGGACTCTTTTCTACAGAATCATTTGAAAATCTGTTTCCCTCAAACTCACCTACACTAGGTGCTACACCTGGGAAAATGTATAAAAATTAGAATCATAGCCATAAGCATTAAGATGATAGCCTCTTGCATCCTTACTCATAGAATATTTTAAACCACAGAGCTAAAAGAAAAGGGCTTTGATGATTATAATTGGCAAAATAACCTTTTCCATTTACGTCCATTTCAAACTCTGAAGAACTGTTTGGAGATGGATAATGAAGTCATCTCTGCCCCTTGTTTTAGTACTAACTTGCATTAAGACTGGCTGTTGGCCTTCAGCCATCCAAAAGTATACTACCCAATTTTATATCAACCTAATTTGTATTTCCATTATTTACCATGCAAGAGACAAACCAGTGTTTGTGAGTTGCTTCATTTTATTAAATGATATCTCAGAATCAAATTGTTTTGTGAGTGTACAAGCTACTTATTTCCCTATCCTCTGTTCTTTTCCATTCCCTCTTGACTCCTTTTCTACCATGGTTCTTGTTAATACTGAAAAAAAATGTAGGTGAGTAGGATCTTGTTACACATTTAATAAGGAGTGTTGGTATTCTGGTAATAATGTTCCTATCGTAAAACATGAGTAAGATCAATTAAAGTCCACATAAATTTCTGTGAAACAAGGGTTAAATAATTAATGTGTAATGATTTATGATTTGCTTGCTTTGTAATAAATCAAAGATGTCAACTGGTACAAAGTGGTTCTTTGCATGCATTTCCTCTGTCTCTGCTTTGTTTCCTTCTATATGAAAGTGCATCTTGTTCTCCATTATGGAGTAGTGTCAATTTCTATGTCTCAGAAAAGGTTGCCACCATTAGAGCAGACTCCAAGTCATTACAATGCCATTTCAGAAATCACTACCTGTTCATTGTTGAAATGAGATGTACCACGTATTTACAGTGGGCAAAAGGATGGCATAGGAACTTTAGGGCCACTTATTTTTAAAAAGTATTCTGTCAGTGACGAGTCTCATAAGATTTCCTGTAGTGATTAACACATGCTAATTACTGAAAATGTTGTTGCATGCCATTCCCACATTTTGGTTGCAGTACTGTATCAAGATGTCAGAATGAGAAATGGAGCAAATCTGAGGTACAGCTATTACTTTTGATGTCTGTACTTCAGTAGCTAAGAATCTACCCCCTACCTGATCCTATTTCTAAGCTATTAGAATGCCTTTTTGGGTACATGCCACCTTCTAGCCCTTTACTCTGAAAGTTTTTGTAAGGATTTCTTTCTCAAAGCTTTTCTGACCCACCAGAAAATAGATGCAGAGTACCTCAGCAGTAGGGGTTTCCAAGAATTAACAAAGTCTCATTTTTCTTAGAAGTACTCTGTCATTTACCAAATGGGCCTTCTAAATTTCCTTTAATATGGTACCCCATAGCCTCTGCTGTTCTCTCTGCTTCTATTCCAATTATGTGACTTAGTATTGGATATTTGCAGAAAAATGATATGAGCTTTGGGGGAGGGGTGTTGTAGCTAAGGATTGTATAGTGTACAGAGCAGTCCACTGAGTAACTTAGAAAAAACTTTCCCTGAGTTTTTCTTATTCTCATTTTATTATTAGCTAAAATAACTGGTGATTCTTGTCCCTGATTTATTTTAAAGCATTTAGGTAAAATTTGTCCCTAAGTATGTTATATTTCTAGGGGCATTTGAAACTGCAAAAGATCTCTAGGTAAGATATATACATGTAGTTATTGAAGTATTTGTATTTCTAAGATCTTAAGCTGTCTTGCCAAACTGGAAGCGAAAGGATGCTTTGTGGATGCTGGGAAGCTACAGGACCTGTCTTAGTTTTAAGATCTTGCTGCCCTGGGATATTTCCCTAGAATGAACACAATTTACTCTCCCAAGAAACGTAATAACTTTATCAGTGTTAGTGACATGTGTGTGAGTTGAGAGTTGGTATCTGATTATATCCTGTGACAGCCTACATTTTTATTAGAAATCTAAAAAGCCACAGCTTTTCATGATGCAGTAAACTGTACAGTATTTGAATTTGCCAGTGTCAAACTTTGTTATAATCACCTTCCAGTAACAGCTCTGATGATAACTGAAACTAAATTTTATGAGGTCGAGTGCATTCAGAGGAATGAGAAATCCCCTTATTGTTCTTCATGCCATGAGTCTGAATAAGACATAGTACATCTTTTTCATGACACAGCCCTTTAAAGCTCATTTATCACAAGCAAGTCATTATTTTCTTCTATTTTAAGTAAAGTCCCTGAAGTACATGGGAGGTACTATATTAGCATCTGATTTTTCTGCTACTTCTTAACAATCTGTGATGATACTAAATAACTCACTTTTTAAAGAGTTCTTCATATAGTGTTAATGAAAACTGGAACTAGAAATCGTTTTTCCTGATAAAGGAATTAAAAAGGATGATATTAAGATAGTGACTAACTATATCATAAATAAATCCATTTGAAGGCCAGGCATGGTAGCATACGCCTTTAGTCCCAGCACTCAGGAGGCAGAGGCAGGCGGACCTCTGAGTTCAAGGCCAACCTGGTCTACAGAGCGAGTTCCAGGACAACCAGGACTACTTAGTGAGACCTTGACTCAAAAAAAAAAAGAAAGAAGTCCATTTGAAATATACATAATGCTTATAAATGGGATAATTTGCACCAGACAGCTGTAGATGATTCCTATATTATAACCCAGTAGGAGTGAACCTAGGTAGGGAGGGATTCTCAGCTTAAAACCTAGGAAATTAATAGCAATCACGTGATGTCTAAATGATTTCAAGTTGCTCTAAAATGTGTAGTTCTCATTCTTACTTGTTTTGGTATAAGGTACATGTCTGTATATATGTATGTATATGTTCCTTGTGTATGTGCATGTGTGGGTGAGGGTGTGTTTGATCACAAGCATATATTTGAAGACCAGATGACCACATTGAATGTCTTTCTGAATTGTTATTCCCCATCTACACGGTGGATTTCAATCCATTTCTTATGACTCAGCTTTGTATGTTATAGAAGTGTAGTGTTCAACAAGAGCTACTTAGACTTGGGTTAGTATGCACATGTGGGTGTATATGTAAGTAGCTTTCTTGTTCATATGACAACTTAGGTATACCAGCTGTTCTTGTGTGTGATGTTTTCTTATTTTCTGGAGTGATTTTTATCACCTAATCAATCCCTCATTATTCTACTCCTTTCTATGGTAAAAAATTCTTCACATTAAGTATTTCTTGATTAAATTTTTGTTATGCTGATTGAATCCTATCACCAAATGTTAAAAAATCATTTCATTAAAATTTTTACTGTACAAAGATATGTGGAAGGAAATGGCAATAACATCATAAAGGTCTACAATAAGAACTTGTGTTTAATGTTGAAAATAAAGGAACTTTTTGTTTCTTAGTTCATTATTTCCAGACAAAAAACTCGTCTTCTTTTTATTTTAAGCTAAATGAATCTGTGAGTTATTTTTAAAGTATCTGACCTTCTGATGAGATTCCTTACCTTTTTTTCAATGTGAACATAATTCCTTTATACCAGGAGGATAGGTAAATAGCTACTTTATTTGTTTGCTGAGTACCACATCTGGATCATTCCAAGGTTGGTCTCCATTTATTGTTCTTTTTCTGGAAAATGTAATCTCAACCTAGTTCCTGAGATGTCCAGTGAGTTTGGTGGTTATCCTAGATATGAATATTATAGTGTAAAATTATGCGCAGCAGTGGCACACACCTTTAATCCCAGCACTTGGGAGGCAGAGCCAGGCCATCTCTGTGAGTTCGAGACCAGCCTGGTCTACAGAGTGAGATCCAGGATAGACACCAAAACTGCACAGAGAAACCCTGTCTCAAAAAAAAAAAAAACGAAAAATAAAAAAAAAATTTATGGACTCTTACATGTTCTTACAAAATGTTCACTTTTTCTTCTTTTGCTTAAATGATCAATTTAATTTTTTGTATTCAAGCTAGAGGTTTCTATCTATTGGATAGCAGTTCCAATAACAGTTTAGCTCCTTTAGCCTTAGCTAGGATGCTTGGACTCTCTGTGCTTCCTTGGTTGAGAAAGCATGCAAAACTTTCAAAGGATTCTATATAGAGACTGTAAAGAATCTGTGTGTATATGTATGTATATGTGTCTTCCTCTCTCCCTTCTCCTTCCATTCCTCCTTTCTGTCCTACACACACACACACACACACACACACACACACACACACACACACACACACTTCTTTCTAAGATCCCCTTCTTACTTTCCAGTGGCTGCTATTCCACTAACCACTCTCTTGCAATTATTTAGACCACCAAGACTGGATTTTCTACTAGAAATTTAGCTGCCCTGTGACTAAATTCTG
Source organism: Peromyscus aztecus (assembly GCA_902168405.1). Taxonomy (NCBI): domain Eukaryota; kingdom Metazoa; phylum Chordata; class Mammalia; order Rodentia; family Cricetidae; genus Peromyscus; species Peromyscus aztecus. The sequence goes on from CABHPQ010113528.1 coordinate 29,317, forward strand.
ATCTGCTCTCAAACTAAGAGACTTTTTAAAAGCAGGGAGACTTGTCTATAGATTTTTTGATTCTTCCAAATGCCAATTCCTCTTCATAATATGCCTGCATTTGTTCACTGTCCAATGACATCAAATAGTTATGTATCTTGTTTTGTCCAAACATTATAGTTATTGTCCATGAGAGAGTTAGTCTGGTAGAAGGTTACTCTTCTTAACAGCCATTTTTGCTGTATTTTCTAAAACTACAAAATCTTGGTTTAGAGTTCTGATCAGGAAAGCTGTTGGAGAGAAAATAACAAGCAGCAAAATTAAAGGAACCAACATGGGAAAGTATAATGACAAAACTCTAAAGGGAAATTCCAGAACTCCACATAAGTAAGAGCCAAGTGTGCCTTTTAATGAGACTGTTTAGTCTCAGTGTGCCATTGCCTTTTTGTTTAAGAGCACCCTGAGGGTTTTTAATATGTCCTCATACCTCTGTCCATTTCCTCAACATTTTTAAAAGTTTCCCCCTAAAAAGCATGCCTTTTGCCCTTAGGAAATCCGCAACATTCATAATGATGAATTAATGGGAATCAGAAGAGAAGAAGAAATGGAAATGTCTGATGATGAAATAGAAGAAACAACAGAAACAAAAGAAACGGAGGAATCGGGTAATGATAATTCTGGTTTGTTTTATGTAATAAACATTTACTTGCAGTAGCAATGTTTTCAAACTTTTAAAACAAGGTAAGATGGTGTATACGTCAGCCTATCAGACTGCACACCAGATAGAAAAAATTGATGGGGCTGTGTGAGTAAACACTTGCTAATATCAAACCTGTGTCTATAGGGTTTTCTGTGTTCTTCACATATCACCTTTTCAATTGAAGTGCCTAATTTAAAATGTGTGCTTTTGTCAAAAATTAGAAACCTCACTGGACATTTAGGCATCATTGTTCCATATTTGATTTGGATTTATTAATATTCTCTTCAACTGTGAGGAAACATGTGCATAAATGCTAGATTATATATACATTCTACCCAAATAAGTAACAGATAGATATATTATTTAAATGTTAACAAACTATATATAGCAAAGGACATACAGAAGAAGAATACAAAGTTGATTATATAATTTAGGAGAAACTGTCAAGAATTTTTAGGGGCTGAGAAATGGCTCAGTCAGCTAAGTGCTTACTATGTAAGCATAAAGCCCTAAGTTCAGATCTCTAGCATCCATATAAAAAATTAAAAGATCCCAGTTCTGAGGAGGTAGAGGCTGGAAGATCACTGGAACCTGCTGGCCAGCTAATCAGTGAGTTCCATGTTTAGCAAGAAACTCTGTTTCCGAACACAAGGTAGAGTGTGATGGAGGAGGAAACCCAGCATTCATGTCTACTTCCACATGTCCATGCACATGCACATTACATACACGTGCATACATGGTAACAATTTTAGATAAGATTTTGGATTTTAGTGCAGAAAAATTAAATATTTCCATAAAGTAGCAAAATTAAAATCTACAAAGTAATAAATATCTGAAATAAATAACTATTGAAGGTACTTAGCAAATATATTGGGTACCAACTCAGAGTCCACAAATGGTTGTCTGGGTGGAGGCTTTTATTCTAGTCTAGTATAATCTGGAACTCAGAGTAAAACAGAAACTGTGGTGTTGATACCCAGTAGGCCTATAAGGTAAGCTTCATGAACAATAAGACAACACTTTACCTATTAGTTTAATCATAAATTACTGTGGATGGAAGAGCACCACAAGTCTGAATACCTGCCACCAGAACAGTGTTTCAGGTAAACCATTGCAAACAATCTTAGGACTTTAATTATAGGAAAGTGCAGTATAAAAAAGCATTAGGCTGGGGAGATGGCTCAGTATGTAAAAGCATTTGCTTTGGCAAACATGAAGACCTGAGTTCAAATCCCCAACAGCTATATACATGGCCATGGATGTCTGTAACTCCAGCACTATAGGGGGTTGGGGGCACACAAGATCACTGGAAAACGATAGAACAAAACACCCAACATCCTTCTCTGGTGTCTATGTACACATGTGGTTGTGTACATCTGCACACATGTCATATACCACATACATATTTTTAAAATCATAAAACCACTGGGCCTAAATTTGAAATATCTGAATTCTAGTCTCAGATCTGGGAGATTCTTTTCCCTCACTGACAACTATCTTCCATAGCATAACAGCTAACTTGGATTTTGTTCTAGTCAGATTCATCCAGTCATTTCATAGCTGTTACATGCCAAGCAAGTTGTAAACATTGGAAATATATTAAGTAATTGAATGTCTTGGTCATGTGGTAGGGGGACATACTGATTGACCAAAACTCCAACTTGCATTTCCCAGTTCCCATATTGAAGTCAGAGGTTCTGGTCTCATATAAGGAGTCTCAGAATGTTCACTCCATAAATGGAAATTCTTACAGAAAAAAACCATCAAGTCAGACTTTTTAAAGGTATCCATTAGCTATTGCAATGGAATTTTCTCCATTTTTGTGATACATTTGATCCATAAACATACCAACTATTGTCTGTACTAGATACTTTATAAGCAGTGGTTAGCATTTTCAGAATATTGAATTGCTGCAAATAAATACTACAAATCTATAGCCAAAATAAAGAAAAGACTATAATAATAATGGAGCTATTCAATTTCTTTAAGTGCTTCACTAAGATATATTAGAACAGATTAATTATGACTTCTAGTACTGCCTCCACCTCAGTATCTCCAGCATCATATACACTGCTTGGACATTGTTAGAGTGGAATAAATGCAACCTAATTTTGAGCATCCACATGATGGATTGTAGAGTTTGAGGAGTGACTGGGGGAGGTGAGGGATGTGTGGGAAATTCATACTGAATGCACTTACTAGGGATATATAATTGCATTTTGCTTCTGTATCTCTTCTGAGTTAAAAGCTGTATTGGCTACTGCACAGAATCTTATTCGTTCAGAGACTGGAAACTCCCTGACAGATCATCTTATAGCTATTTTCTTTCCTGTTCCACATGCCAGGATGCTGCTTTGTCAAATAAAGCTATCTACAATAGACTTAATGGAGCTTACCAAATAGCTTTTCTCCCAGAAGGTTTCAATTCATTTTAATTCAAGGACTTTTGTGCATTTTTCTTCCCCTCAATCGTATCTAATTCTGTTATCTTGCTTCCGTAGTACTCAACTGCAGAAATCCTGCTCAACGTGAGCCAGCAAGAGTCTCCTTAGTTTTTATCTAAATCAGCTGTATGTTTTAGCTATCACTTGTTTCCAATTAAAAGCTTAAGCAAGTAGATCTCCACGTTGTTGTTTTCCCTCACTGTGCTCCCCCAACTTGAATTCCAGGGGCCTATAGTGCTTCCCTGGTTATCTTTTACTTCTCAAACAAAATAAAAGTCGTTACATTACCTTGGAGTGCCACAGAATTTCTGTCCTTCCAGAGACCCTGCTTTAACCAATATCTGTGGTACAGTACTTGCAATGGAAGAAAGCCATCTATTCAACAGAGGGAAATCCCTTCAGAGCAAAGTGGATATTGTGAAATTGTTTTCTTCTCAGGCCAAGCAAGCACCTAGTAAACAGAAGAGCTAAGAGGGTATTCTCTACATACCCCTTTTGCCTTCTTCAGTTGGATTAGTGATTACCAGGACTGGTCCACCTAAAAATCATCCTAGAGGGTACAAGCTGTCGGTCATGAGATGACATGTTCTAGAGATCTAGTGTGTACTACTGTCACTACAATAATTAATGTATTTTATATGTGAAATTTGCTGTGAGAGTAGACATTCAAAAAAAGTTAGCAACCCCCATATAACTTTGTTCACTGGTGAATATATTAATTAGATTATACAAATCATTGTCCAAAGCATATTTCTCTGGAAAAAAATTGTAAACCTTGAGTATATATAATTCTTTATTAGTCATACCCCAATTAAGCTGAATAAAATCAAAATTTAAAAAATATTTATGAGATACAGAGAGTCTGACCCAGTAGGTCTTTAATGGTACTTCAGATACTTCAATTATTTAGATTCTGGTGGTCCAGGGACCATTTGAAAAACAATGAAATAGACAAATTTTCCTTGATTGTTCTAGCCAAAATATTCTCTTCCCTGTTTCCTCCTCCCCATCATCTAGTTTCCATTATTCTCACTTTAAGAATTTGACCAATTAATTATTATGATGGCCTGAAAGCTTAGAGAAATATTAATATAAATGTAAATAAATTTGCATAAATTAAAAACTATTTGCTGCTAACCTAGAGTACTGATTAGAATCCAGCCAGGGCAAGAGATATCAGTGTGATCCCAAGTAGCCACAGCCAGTAACAATTGCTCAGGGCCTTGAAAGGGGAACAGGTTTAGATAGAAAGAACAAAAGTAGGAGCATCCTGATGATATGGGCGAGTAGAAGGAATAGGGATTCAGTGATGGAAAGAGGCATGCATGATATGTGTTGGGGGAGAAAAGACTAGTTAGGCACAATAAGTCTAAAGTCCAGAGGAGAATACATACCAGGCTCGTATTTACATAGTAAGCAATATGGCACCATAAGCACATCAGACCATAGCACTACTATGATGAAAACATCATGAAATCTACATTTTAGGAGATCATTTTAGAAAAAAAGAGACCAGCCAGATTCTGTTTTATGAATAGAGTTGTGAAATGATGATGGCTTGAGTGATGGCACTAGGATTGAGAAAAAATCAGAAGAAAAAAAAACAATGGAAATGTAAGATTAAAGATGCTAGAGTCATTCATAAAGGAATAGACTCAAAAGGCTTTAGTGTAAGGCTGGTGTATAGATGAAGAAAAGTAAAGATCATTGAATGAGCCTCTTCTCTAGTCTGAGAGACTGGGGAGCAGATGAGTGTATTAGTTCACTAGAGCCACAATAGCAAAGTACATACCATGGGAGACTTAAACAGTTATTTTTATTTATTTTATTTTGTGTGTATGTGTGTTTTGCTGGCATATATATTATATCTGTGCCCAACATGTGTGCAGTGCCCATGGAGGCCAGAAGAGGGTGTTGGATTCCCTGGAACTGGAGCTGCAAATGGTTTTAAGTTGCCAAATGAGTACTAGGAATTGACACCCAGTTTCTCTGCAAGATCAGCCAATGCTCTTAACTGCTGAGCCATCTCCCTTGCCCTGTAGCAGCGGTTCTCACCCTGTGGGTCACAACCCCTTTGGGGGTCGAATGACCCTTTCACAAGGGTTACATATCAGATATCCTACATATCATATACTTACATTACAATTTGTAACAGTAGCAAAATTAGTTATGAAGTAGCAACGAAATAATTTTATAGTTGGGGGTCACCACAACATGAGGTCGCAGCATTTGAAATGTTGAGAACCACTGCCCTATAGAGTTGTGTTTTAAAACATATATATTGTCTTTATTTTCTTAAAACTAGGAACACAAGGTGGAGGTATCAGCAGAGTTGGTTCCTTCTGAAGGCTGTGAGACATAATCTGTTTTTGCTTCCTCCCAGTTTCTGGCTGTTTGGCAGCAATCATTGGCATTCTTGACATAGAGATATATTACCCCAATCTCTGCCTTTATGCTCACATGATGTATGTCTATCTCCCGCCCAAATTTCTCCTTTCTGTGAGGGCACCAATCATAAGGTTAGGACCCATCATAATGACTACATTGTAACTTGATTACTTCTGTAAATGCCCTGTTACTAAGCAAGATCCCATTCTTACAGCTTCAACATCTTTGGGATGGCAGGGAGGAACACAATGTGATCCACAGAACAGAATTTATATGAATGGACTGAAATGAAAGGATTTGTGTGGTGGTGGTGATTTGGGTTGATAAAGAGGAGGCATGGAGAGGCAGGGTCTTGCTGAGTAGCCCAAACTGCTCTGGAACTCACAGTGTAGCCCAAGTTGATCTTAAACCTGAGGTACTCTTACCTATCTCTTCCTCTTGAGTTCTGGAATTATAAATGTGCCCTTTTAAAATTGATTTTTGATGATAAATTTGATTATTGATGTTCAATAAAAGAGAAGAAAGTTAATGAAGAATGTGACTTCTTAAGTACTTAAAGATGTGGCAACATTTATGGGAATTTGTGGAAATGAAGTCCTAGAAAAAAGAATTAAAAGGGACTCAAACTTAGAAGAAGCTTACATTCTAATGAGAATTTTCTCTGAGATGAGAGAGAGGGATGCTGAAAGTATGTATGTAGCCCAGACTTCTGTATATAGTAAGAGATTGGTCATCCATTAATCACAGAGGCTATTTAGAAATAAGACCATGAAAAGCAAGGAATAGATATTGAATACATATTGTAGGGAGCTTGGAAGGAAGAAAAAAGAGTTGTGAGATCGCATCAGCAAGGACTAACATGATTCCACATTAATCTAACTGTCTAGTTCCACAACTTCCTTTAAAAGTCCTCTGAGGCCCAAGAGAAAGAGCAGAGAGAGTTGAGTCAAGTGACCATGAGTTACAGACTGGGATGGTCAGCTTGGTCAAAGGTTTTCAGGATGCTGAAGAAATATAGGGTGCTGAGGAGTTTACAGTAGAACGTATCCAAAAAACAATTAACTAACTGGATGAAGTTGGCCACTCCAAGAGATTAAGGATTTAAGAAGGAGAACAGAATCTTAGAGTGATGAAGGGCAAAGAAGCAACTGACCAATGGGGATTCAGTATTTGGCAGATGGATGTAGGTGTTATAGAGGGGAACCTTGATGTCCCAGATGCATCCATGCTGACAGAAGACTGGGTAGAGAGAGATAATGACATATAGAGAGGCAAAGAGAATAAGGCTTTACGAGATTAAGGAAACCACTTGAGGTTTCGCCTGAACCACTTTGCAGCCACCTCTATAGGTTGTACTTAGGTGATCTCCCTGTCTGTTGTTTTTAGCGTATTGCCCTTTGAGAATTGCTAGGGCTCCGATTTTTAGTTTAGGCTTGAGAGGAATGTTGCACATTTTCTTTCTATCATCTTGTAACATTTTTTTAGTATCTGCTATAATAAAGCTTTCCAAGAGTAGCTAAATCACTGAATGCACTTATTATTTGGTTTTGTTTGTTTGTTTGCTTGCTTGCTTGTTTGTTTCCTTTACACCATCCAATATTTTTAATGGCACAAAAGTCTGTTTTGGTTCTTCATTGTACAGACACATGTCTGAGATTCTGCTTTCAGTGGCTCCTCTAGGAGGAGATGTTCACAGCTGCCTTCATATTTTCATATTGTCAGGAGCAACTGGCAGCCTTCAGATCTAAGAAGCAATTGGCATAAAGAAAAACATTTTCCACATAGGGACTAGTCAGAAAAGAGAAGCTGAAAGCTAATGATGTCAGAATAGGAATGCATTCTCCATACTGTGCTCTGCAGTATCAAGACTGTAGGTTTAACTATTCAAACACAGTATTCAAAGGTAATATTGAACATTTCAGTGTTCTGGCCATGTATGAAAGACTCCAGTTTCAGGAATGGGCCCAATTAACATGAAGTCTGTGAAAGGAAAGACGTTTTGTTCTCATTTAAATGACAGAAACCTTAATTTCAGAGAGTAGGAAATACATTTTGTAGAGAAGCCCTCCCCCAGCATTATCAGTGATCACTACCTTGGTTTTTTTTGTTTGTTTGTTTATTTGTTTGTGGTGTTTTCTCAGTGATGGGTATAAACTGAGAAGATTATTATCTGCTCTTGCTTTGTCAGTGCTCATCACCAAGCCCTTTTCCTCAGGCAGGACACAAGCACTCTTCTCCTCATTTTCTCACAGGGAAAACATTTTCACATTTCAACTACAGGTTATGCCTCTGAGCACTCTCCTGAATCTCTGCCCTTTCCTCAGTCATGCATCTCCATGTGACATGTAGAACATGAGCATAATAAACACTGGCCTGTGGTACTGTAGTCTATGAAGTAACAAAAGGAGGGAGATGGAATGTTACTGTTTTATTTTGAGCCATGTAGATCACCAAATGATAGTCAAAGCAAAGCAGAAACAAACAACTGTCCATCTGTAGTCACACTTTACAGAGGAACCTGTATGCCTATGCAGCCCAATGCCAGCTTGAGATACTGTCCTTGGTACTGATCCAGCAAACAAACCAAATATTGCTTCTTCCGTTTGACAGATGGTTAATGTCCCTTTTCCTATACCATTTTGTTCATTACACAAATCACTTATGTCGTCTTCCCTTGGTGCTGTGAATGCCTGATAAACAGTATCTCAGCCACTGGGAGATGGCATGGGTAGATAATATTTAGAGATCTGGCAATGCAAGTCTCTATGTAATGGCTTTCTCTTCAAAGACATAAAATCTGTGTGGATACAGAAGTAATTAAAATCAGTTATAAAAACCACACACAAAACGAGTGTGCCCTGAAAAAGGTCTTTTATAATTGATCAATTGAAATAAGAGATTTAAAGCTACTATATCAAGAAAATTGCATAACCATCCATTGAAAACAAGTGTGGAAACTGAGAAAGGTTTTCTATTGCAGTACCACTCTCTGCTTTAGGTAGCCAGTCTAACCATAGCCTAATAACTCCAGGAATACTCTTAGGTTCAAGTCATTTAATTAAACTTGGTTCTCCCTAGAGGCAGATTCCTTTTGGGAATGAGATATGTCTTAGTCTCAGGATAGAGTTCTCTTTAAATCCAGACATGGTAGAATATGCCTGTAATTTCAGCACTTGGGAGGAGGGGCAGGAGAAACGAGTTCAAGATCATAGGTGGCTACATAGTGCTGTGAGATGGTCTGTATGTCAAATGTATTGCTCTGATTGGTCAATAAATAAAACACTGATTGGCCAGTAGCCAGGCAGGAAGTATAGGCGGGACTAACAAAGAGGAGAATTGAGAGAACAGGAAGGCGGAGGGAGACACTGCCAGCCGTTGCCATGACAAGCAGCATGTGAAGATGCCAGTAAGCCACGAGCCATGTGGCAAGGTATAGATGTATAGAAATGGATTAATTTAAGATGTAAGAACTAGATAGCTAGAAGCCTGAGCCATTAGGCCAAACAGTTTAAATAATATAAGCGTCTGTGTGTTTATTTTATAAGTGGGCTGTTGGACTGCCGGGGCTTGGCAGGACCCGGAGAGAAAACTCTCCAGCTAAAACATAGTGAGTTCAAGGACATTCTGGACTTTGAGATTCTGCCTAAAAACAAGTATTTTTCCTATATATAACCCATCTTTTAAGGGGGTAGAGATTGCTTTTTGCTCAAGGTTTTGGGGGTTTTGGTTCATCATGACAAAGAAGGCATAGCTGAGTTGTTCCCATCAGGGTAAACAGGAAGGAGAGAGAGGAATGCTTGAATAGTGGCTTTCTTTTTCCCTGGTAACCTCATGAGAGCAGCCAGTCTACAGGATGATGCTATTTCCACTAAGAACAGAGATATGAGCAAAAGGAGCAAAAGCCAACAGGACAGACATTGAATCCTGCCATTTGCAGCCCACACAGTCACTCTCCTGGGCTGGCTCTGCTCCTTAACTGTAGTTTTCTTAAATGAGCACTCCATGTTCCTGACATCTCAAACCACCTGAGATCTCCATTGCATCTTCAGCCTCACTCTCATAGCTTCAAGCATTGCCTTTCCAGGGACTGCTTGCAGTAATTATGGCTGCCACATATTTCCTGGCCTTGAAAGCTTTCCTTTGAAATCTAGATTCTTCCATCATTTATTATAATAGATAATTTTAATTGTTTTATTTCATTATTTTTCTTTTACTTTCTACCAACCAAAAATACCTCCCCACAGTAACTGAGAAAATCCACATCTTTGTCCAGTTGCTTTTTAATGTACTTACACACTTAATGCACAATTTTGTAATTTGGGTCCAACTTCCTATCTGCTTTTCCAGATTTCATGTTTTATTGGCATTTTTAAGAGGTGGAATGGGAGTATAACTCAGTGGTGAAGCTCTAGCCTCACATATGGAGGCCCTATGTTTGTTCCCCAACACCATAAAAAGGAAAATGTTTCCTTTAATGTAGTAGATAAACAGTGGAGATCAATGGAGTTACCTATTTTTACCATAGTCATAAGCCTGGAATACAGAGAGTACTCAATAAATGTTTATTGGATTAATGAAAAATCCTCCGACTAAATATTTACAAATAGGCTTTATAATTTTGACCTTGAAAATTTGCGCAAACTCATAAATAATTAAATCTAACATAGGTTTCTCCATGCATCTTCATTTTTATTAATAAATTATCTCTTCAAGGTTTTTTTTTGTCTTTTGGTTCACAGTAAAAGGGAAAAGAAAAGACTTCCTATATAATCCTTGTCTCTACAGAGGCAGTCTCCTGTGCCAACCCCAATCAACCTCTTCCACCATAATGATGTATTTGTATCAATCAATGAGCCTTCATTGGCCAATCATCACCGGAAGTCTATAGTTTACAGAAGGGCTTCTCTGGTGTGTATATTACATACTACATTCTGTAGGTATTAATGCATGTGTAATGACATGGCTCTTCCATTGTGGTAACATACAAAATTGTTTCATTGCCCTAAAGTTTGCGTTCTACCTGTTGTTCACTCATCCCTGGTAGCCTTTGGCAGCTACTCATCTTTTTGCTGTGTCCATGGTATTTCCTTTTCCAGAATGTCATGTAATTGAAATCAACCACTGTGGACCATTTTCAAATTGGCTTCTTTCACTTAGTACCATGCCTTTGTTTCCTCTGTGACTTTTCTTGGTTCAAGGACTCATTTCTTTTTACCACTAAATAATATTGCATTGCCTGAATATATCAATTTATTTCTCCATTAACCCACTAAAGGAAATCTGTGGTGCTTCCAAGTTTGAGCAATTATGGGTAAAGGGACTATAATATGCAAGCACAGGATTGGGGGAGGGGCATTAAATTTCAGTTCATTTAGATAAACACCAAGAAGCACAACTACTCAGTTTTATGACAAGTATAATTTCATAAGAAACTGCCAACTATTAACAAACTGATATTTAACTTATTTAATTTAGTCTTCTTTTATCTAGTTCCCTAAGATAGCAAGTTTCATACTTGACCATAGATCTTTCTCCATTTCTAATATAAGCATTTCTTCCTACGAATTTCCCTCTAAGCACCACTTTGCCACACTCCACAGATTTAAATAAGTTGTGTTTTCATTTCAGTTTAGTTTGAAATTTTTTCTTTGACCCATGTATTATTTAGGAGTAAGTTGTTCAGTCTCCAGTGTTGGGGAATGTTCAGCTATCTTCATTATAGATTTTTTGTCTTATTCCATTGTTGTCTAAGAGTCATTGTATAACTTCCATTTTGACATTAAGGTATAATTCATGGCCTAGAATGTGGTCTCTTTTAGTGACATGTCCATGTGAGTTTATAATTTGTAATTTGCTCTTGTTGAATGAAATAGTCTGCAGATGTCAGTTTTATCTACTTGATTGATAGGGGTATTGAGTCCAACTATGCCCCTCTAGATGTTCTGCTTTCTGACCTCATCCGTGTCTTATAGAGGGGTGTTAGTGAATTCCTCTGCTTCTCTTTACAGCCCCTCAGCTGTGGTTTCACATAATTTGAAGCTCTGTTAGCATATTACACATTAAAGAGAGTGATACCTTCTTAAGTGCAGGCCCCTTTAACAAGGCCCCTGTCCTAATTCTTGATAACTTTCCTTGCTCTGGAGTTGGCTTTGTCTTAAATTCATGTATTGTGGGAAGTCTTTCTGTGCTGTGAAATATGTGTTGCTCTGACTGGTTGATAAGTAAAGGAGAGGGAGACGCCAGCCAGCCGTCCAAAAAGCAACATGCCAGCAGACTGGTAACATCACATCCATGTGGCAAAATATAGATTAATAGAAATGGGTTAATTTAAGATGATAGAGCTAGCTAGCAAGAAACTTAAGCCATTGGCCATACAGTTTGTAATTAATATATGCCTCTGAGTGATACATTTTATAAGTGGCTGTGGGACTGTAGGTGAGAGAGATTTGTCCTGACCATGGGCCGGGCGGGACACAGGAAATCTTCAACTACATTCATGTAGCTACTTCCATTTTTAATTACTACTAAAATGGCATTATCTTCCTTCTTCTCTTTACTTTTTTATCTATATAGGCTTTATATTTAAGTATATTTCTTATGGTTCATATAGCTGAGTCTTGGTATGGTTGGGGGGTTGGTTTTGTTTACTTATTGTTGTTATTTTGATTTTTCCAAAAGAAAGGTCTCATGATGTAACCTTGGCTGGCTTAAAACTTACTGTTTATCACAATTAATAAGTGGCTTGCCTTATATATGAATAAGTCGTGGGGATAATACTTTTGGTGGTTGTATTTCAACCACAAATGGCTTGCAGGCACACTAAGCACCTCATTCAGTTTAGTTTACATATATGGCTAGTCTATGCTTTTTATTTATTTCACAGTGTGGGGTTAAATAAGGCCAAGCACTGAATACAGTGTGGATTCATAGAAAGTATTCTATAAAGTGCTTGCATTGTTAATTAAATTTGAGAAATGGACTGCTCCTTAAAAATAAATTACTTTGTAGACCAGACTGGTCTCAAATTTGAAGCCATCCTCCTGCAATGGACTCATGAGTCCTGAGAATATAGATGTGTGTAATCATACATGGCTAGGGACTTTTTTGATCCACTCTAGTGGTAATCTCTGCCTTTTGACTGCTATGACATTTGAAGTGATTATTGGTATGACTGGATAAATATCTACCATATTTGCTGCAGTTTTCTTTGGATTATCCTTGTTGTTTCCTCCTAATTTGTCCTCCATACTTTTTCTTCTTTATATTGTTTTAAGCATGTTCTGTTTTATTTTCTCTTTCCTCAGTATATCAGTTATACTTTTTTCTATATGTTTTAAGATTATGCAAGTATCCTACAATAACAAAATATTTCCAATTCCTCTCTCATCCCATGCATCATTGCTACCATTCATTTCACATGTACATAAGTGTGTGCATTGTTACTGCTACAATTTTGAACATTATACTCTAGATCACTTTTATTTTACCATCACTTACTCATCTTTTATGTTCTATTTTTCCTTTGTGTAGATCTGAATTTCTGAACTATATCATTTTTTTGTTGCTCTGAACAGCTTTAATATTTCTTGCAGGACAGACTTACTGTCAAAACTCCCCCTCAGTTTTTATTTAGCTGAAGAAATCTTTATTTCTTCTTAGTTCCTTTTGAACATAATTTCACAGGGCACAAAATTCTACATTGGTGACATATTTTGCTAAAATATTTTCCTCTGTTCTCTTGCTTTATGTAGTTCTGAGAAATCCTATGTAATATTTCTATTTACTGCTCTATAGGTGAGGTATTGGTTTTGTTCCGGCCTATTTTAATAAGTTTTTCTCTATTTTGATTTGCTGAACTTTGAGTAGATTTGAGGACATTCATCTTTAATGCTCTATGAACTTCATGGATCTGTATGTAGTTTTGTGTATGTCACAGGTTTGGGAAAATGTTTAGTTATGATTGCTTTTTCTCTTCTCTTTTGGCTTTGCCGTTATATATGCTTATACTTTCTGTGTTTGTACCAGGTTGCTGGATATCCTGTTATTTTTCTTTTAGTTATTTTTCTCCATGCTTTTGTTGTCTTCTAGATGCTTATATAACCCAAAATTCATATGGTGAAACCTACTCACCACTTAAGTAGTGGAACTTTGGGGAGGTGTTTAGCATTATTATCCTCATGGAAGAGGCCCCAGAGAACTGCCTTACCCCTTTCTGATGTGATAATACTAAAGATACCACTTATGAACCCAGAAGTAGGTATTCGCCAAATGCAGAAGATCTGGTGCTTTGATCTTGGATTGCCCAGCTTCTGAAACTGTTAAAAAATACATTTCCATTGAGCATAAGCTACCCAGTCTTTGGTGTGTTTTTTAAAATAACATCCTAGACAGGCTAAGGCATGTTTTCAGTTATAGCCTTTTACATTTTTAAATATTCAATCTCAGAAATTCTTTTCTCAACCATGTCCAGTCTACTAATGGCCTGTCATCGGTCTTCTGCCTGTTATAGTGCTTTTGATGGCTAGTATTTTTATTCTTCCTTAGAGTTTCTAATTCTGCTCTTATTATTCATCTGTCCCTCTCATTTGCCTATTTTCACCAACATCCTTGCCATATCTAACTCAGTTTTAATGTGTCTTTGTGTTCTCAAACTGGTCTTTGCAATTTATTAGTCCTTATAAATTATTGTTAAATATTAGATAGTACTAATTGGGTATAATGAACTCTAGCAGATAGACCTTTGTTTGTGTAGAGGAGACAAGGAGACTCATTCACCAGTTCTATGATTAAGACATACTTTTTTTTCAGACAGAATCTTATGTAGCCCTGGCTGTGGATCGCCTCAAAATTCTAATCCTCCTGCCTCCACCTCTTGGATGGTGGGATTAAAGGTGTGTGCTACAATATCAAGTTTTATGTGGCACTGGGGATCGAACCCAGGGCTTCTTGAATGCTAGGTAAGCACTCTACACATCTGAAATACATCCCAGCCCTAAGTCTCAGTCTTTAGATAACCCTGTGCCCATGGACAGTGAACTTCACCTGTGCTTCTGAAATTTGTTCCTAGGTCCTTAACTGGAACAGGATGTCTGGAAGAGTCTAGAGCAGTGGTTCTCAACCTTCCCAATACTGTGATCCTTTAACACAGTTCCTCATGTTGTGGTGACCCCCAACCATAACATTGTTGCTACTTCATATTGTAATTTTGCTACTGTTAGGAATTGTAATGTAAATATCTGATATGCGGGATATCTGAATATGACCCCTGTGGAGTCATGACCCACAGATTGGGAACCACTGATCTAGAGTTAAGTATCACCCTTTCTTCAGTTCATTAATGCTATTTTAAAACTCCAACAGGTTCTAATAAAATAGTTTTTCCTGGAGGTAGTTCTTGTTAAGAATAGAATGTTCTGGCATTTCAAACTTCAAAACTGTTCCTCTCCCACTGTGAAGCAGAAAGAGGTTTTTTTTTTTTTTTCTTATATTCACTGTGAGGACCTAGTAGAGCTCCCTGCTGTGGAATAACGCTTTTGTACACTGTTTTAATAAAACGCTGTTTGGCCAGTAGCCAGGTAGGAAGTATAGGCGGGATAAGCAGACAAGGAGAATTCTGGGAAGAGGAAAATTGAGTCAGGAGACACCAGCCCACTGTCCAGGGAGCAGCATGTAATGTCACACAGGTAAAACCATGGACCACATGGCAACATATAGATTAACAGAAATGGGCAGAGTTTAAGTGTAAGAGCTAGTCAATAGTGAGCCCAAGCTAATGGCCAAGCAGTTTTAATTAATATAAGCCTCTGTGTGTTTACTTGGATCTGAGCAGTTGCAGGACTGTGAGGCTACAGGAGCCGGACAGGACCAGGAAAACTTCAGCTAAAAATGGCATCCGACGTAGGGCAAGAATTTCCACCTAAAATCTGAGAAAGCTTAAGAAGAGATTATAAATGTAGCTAAGAGCACCTTCCTAGTTCATGTTGCTCATAGTGGGCCTAGGTACAATGATGTGTTCCCTGGCTATGGCAGGTTCACAGCATGCAGGATGGAGCTACAGCATGATGGATTCCCACCGAGTTACACAGAGGTTTCTACAAGCCACACAACATGGTGCATGGTGGATATAGCTTTTACTACTAAAAAAAAGGTTTCTGGGCTACACCCTGCTTTAATGGAGGCATAGACCCACTGCTTCCTATAGTTCGTGGTTCATATTCACTATGATATTAGTGAATACTAGTGTTTTAAATGTATCTTTTAACAAAATTTTTGTGTAGGCAGTTATCTGTTCAAAGCAATTAGTTCTATATTTGATCATTACAGTGCTCTTATTGCTCCATTTCAATGAAAGTAATGGGTGGTACTTGCAAATAGTTACATTTGGTTTGGAAAATGTAAACCACAATGAAGATACTTGTGTATTGAAATCCTGTTTCATTTATGAAAGCAAGACTTTGTGATTTTGTGTCCATCTTTCACTACCATGGACAACTAAAACTGACCTACAATTCCTTATCAAACAGCTTTTTATACACATTAATTTAAAGTACTATGTTTTCATAGCACTCAGACGTACCATAAAAACATCTTGACATAAAGTTTAACATTTTCCATTTTCCATTGACTGTTTAGCCTTAGTATCACAGGCAGAAGCTCTGAAGGAGGAAAATGACAGCCTCCGTTGGCAGCTAGATGCCTACCGGAATGAGGTAGAACTGCTCAAGCAAGAACAAGGCAAAGCCCACCGGGAAGATGACCCAAACAAGGAACAGCAGCTGAAACTTCTACAGCAAGCTCTTCAAGGGATGCAACAGGTAGGGGCAGTTTGTTTTCCTCTGCCATTTCGAAGGATAGCATCAGCTCTTCATTTGCCAAGAGGTGTGCTGAAGCAAAAAGATCAGAAGTTATTTCAGACTATAGATATTGATGGAGATCTTTATGAAAACCCTCAATTACTTGCATATGATAAAATGCTGATCAGTAAGTATTAAAACAACAAAATATAGTGTAGCTTGAGTTTCCCTGCCTGGCCCACGGTCAGGATAAATCTCTTTCACCTGCCAGTCCCACAGCCGCTCAGACCCAACCAAGTAAACACAGAGACGTATATTGCTTACAAACTGTATGGCCGTGGCAGGCTTCTTGCTAACTGTCCTTATATCTTAAATTAATCCATTTCTATAAATCTATACCTTGCCACATGGCTCGTGGCTTACCGGCATCTTTACATGCTGCTTGTCCTGGTGGTGGCTGGCAGTGACTCCCTCCGCCTTCCTGTTCTTTTAATTCTCTCTGTTAGCCCCGCCTATACTTCCTGCCTAGCCACTGCCAATCAGTGTTTTATTAGCAACACATTTGCCATACAGAATTTCCCACAGCAATATAGTCTTTTAGAAGAAACAACAAACATTTCACTCTTGTTTTTCATGGAAATGGGGACCTTGTAGTAAGTATCAGTGCTTTGAGATTGTAATACCAGTTTGTTTTTTATTTTACTTTCACAGTAATTTATGTGAATTTAAAAGCACATAATTCCAAGTATAAAAATTAAAGTAGAGGGATGTAGAGACATGACTTCACAATTAAGCATGCTTGCTACTCTTACAGAGGATTAGTATTTGGTTCCCATCACCCACACTAGACAACTAACAACCACCTCTATGTTCAGCTTCATGGTATCTGATGATCTCTTTTGGCCTCCATGGGTGCATGTGTAATAAAAAATAAAATGGCAGTGAGGATGTAAAAACAAACAAACAAACAAATAAATAAATGGGATGCGTGCTAAAGATTAATTTGAATAAAAAGAAAAAGAAATAATTAAATCCAATGGAAACTGCATTCAAATGAAACCTCATGAATAATAACCTCATGGTCAATATCTCGAAGTTTGATGTAGCCATCACTACAGTGAGCCTCCTATTTAAAAGCTATCAACACCTTCTTTGATTAGAGTGAAGGACTAGTGCTTCTGAGAAAGGATATGATCATATTCTGTCATGACAATCTACCAACCATCTTCCATACATTTTAAATTTTGCAGTACATTTCAACTCTGTGCCTTGAAATTATCTAGGGCAAACTAATTGCTGGTTGGAAACTATAAATGATGAAGAGGGAGTCCCTTCTGGCACTGACATCGCTGTGTTATTACCTCTGTCACCATTGTCTTCCTGTGTGACAAGTATGATCACATTAATATTTCACCTTTCCCATTAGCAAAATGTGTGAAGTAATGCTTACCTTCCTTTTACTGTCACCACAGAGTTTAATTAGAATACATAAATTATATCAGAGATCTTTCTACCAAAAAAAATGTGTCCCTGTAGCTACCCTTCAAAAGGCTTTGACAACATGCATTGAACCTTGTTTTTTAGCTGATGGCCTTTTGCAAGTCTGAAAATAAGACTTTGGGAACATTTTTATCATTGTTTCTCTCTTCTTATGTTGCTTTTGAAACCATTACACATAAGAAACAGTTCAGTCACTTAACATGCAAAGATCTCAGCAAGAGGTCTCTACCTCCTAAAAATTAATTTCACTCATTTTGATTATTTTTTTCCATTGGGAAAATAGTATTATAACGAATGAACAACATTTTCCCATTTTATCTCCAAAGATTTGTAGTAAATATTGATTTAGGTAATAGAGTATCAATCAGGGTTACCTGGCCTGGTTTTAAATCTAGCTCTGCTAATTCATACCTGAATGGCCTTAGGAAAGGTCACATGAATTGTTGCACATGAGTCCCTTAGCACAATGCTTACTTAGTACATACTGGGAATTTGATAAATAGTATTTGTTATCATTACTGATATCAATAAATCCAGTTCCTTGGCTACTAATATGGAAGGTAACATATGTGAAATTTGAATTCATGACTATCTTACCTACACAAGTCAAATTTAGCATGCCAGATGACTTCACAAAAATGTTTTCCAACATTAAGTTCATGTCTCCACAATAATTAAGATGCAGTTTGTACAATATTAACTACATGCTCTGCTTCCCTATGGCCAGGACAGAGAAGACACTAAATGATTGTGTTTATTAGTTTCTCTGGTTCTTTATAAAACATAAACAAGTTCAGAAGAAATGTCTAAGAACCAGATTTTCAAGGAGAGAAAAATATCTTGATTTTCCAAAGATTCTTTTGCTCTATGTGGAAAAAGTACTATTTGTAGAGGGGGAAGTGGGGCGAGTCTACCTGATAGCTAGCCTCAGCAAGGGATTGTGCATGAAGTGTGTAGCCTAAATGAGTGATGTCATTATCTGTAATCTTTCATGAAGCATCTGCTCAAAGTCCAAGAGGAGTACAAAAAGAAAGAAGCTGAACTTGAAAAACTCAAAGATGACAAGTTACAGGTGGAAAAAATGTTGGAAAATCTTCAAGATAAGGTACATGAGTCTTACATCAATCGTTCCCTTCCCCGCCCCCACCCTTCAGTGATAATGAAAATACCGTAGAAGTTTCTGAAAACACTGCTGGTTGGGAATTCAAAGTCCCTGTCAGTGGTAGTTCTTGTATCAAGGGCTCTGCTTTGAGGTACTTAGCATTTCTAAAGGTTCTGGTTTACACACATTCCAACTGTCAGGTTCCTGCATCTTCCCTGTTGAAGAAGATCAGACTGTGCACTTCTTCCCTGCTTCATCTTCTCACACCAATAACAACAGAGAAAGCCCATGTGTTCTTGTTTGCTTCCTTATTGCTGTGATAACCATTATGACCAAAAAGAACTTGGAGAAGGGTCTGTTTTCCTTTACAGCTTAGAGTCCATCATGGAAGGAAGTCACAGCAGGAAGTCAAGACAGGACCCTGGAGTTAGGGACTGCAGCAGAGACCATAGGGAAATGTTGTTTACTGGCTTGCTCCCCATGGCTTGCTCAGACTGCCTTTTCTACAACACGAGGACCACCTCCCAAAGGTGGTACCACCCTCAGTGGGCTGGGCCCTCTCCCATCAATCATTAATCAGGAAAAAGTGCCCTACAAACTGTCCTACAGGGCAATCTGATAGAGGCAGTTTCTCATTTGAAGTTCCATCTTCCCAGATGAGCACACCTTTAACTGAACATTTCATTAAAGCAGAAATGCAGCTAGAGCACTGACACTTCTTTACACCACATCACTCTATGTGATCATGAGCAGCCGCAGGTCAGAGTAACAGCCAACACCAAGTCAGGCTTGGTGGTACATACCGGAATCCCAAAGCTTAAGAAATGGAGGCAGGGGGATCAGGAGTTAAATGTCATCCTTACCTACATAGCAGTTTAGGAGCCAGTCTGGGGTACATGAGACCCTGTCTCAAACAAACAAACAAAAATAGCCAACACCAAAATGGGGGAAGCCTTGTAAAGAAACAAGGAGACACAGTTTTCTAAAGTCAGATAATAGCAAAATAGAAGGGAAGGTGAAACTTCATAGTGAGAGCCTGCTGCATAAAGAACACGGTGAAGACACCTGGGAGAGTCTGTTTAACATTTGGATATGTCTGTGTGTCACCCGAGAGTCACATGTGTCCTTTTAGATGTATAAAGTCTCCTGATGTCTGTGTGTCATACCTCTCCAGTCTCATATGCCTCAGTACTCAGCTGAAGTTACACTCTAGAAAAAAAAAATGACTCATTAACCAGAACTCCCTGCTGTGGATATTTGAGAAGGAAGAGAAAACATTGGGGCTTGGACCAAAAGTCCAACATCAGCAATGGGACAGTTCTGCAAGAGCTCTGCTGATGATCTTCTTTGCTCAGCTCAGGAAGGCGGAGCACATACAGGCCCTGGGTGTGTTTACCAGCATGGGAATGTGCCCCAGAGAGCCATTAGGAACTGGCAACCTTGGTGTAGTTGAAACAAATGATTGAAAATGTTTTCTTTCAGAGGCCATTTGCAATATGCTTTTAATTCTTCCACATCATAAAATCAACTCACTTTCCACTTTTGTGGGTGCTATTAAAGAAATGAGCACAATCCCAGAGAAATTCATTTATCAAGCATTTAATTGAAAAGTGCCAAAGCTGCTGTACTATCAGGACTTTCCTCATGGTATCAGACTTTCTAAATTGTCCCAGAGCTGCAACATAGCTCTATTTCTCTTCCTGTATAAAACGCACTGTGCAGCCAGAAGACCCTAGATAGACAAGGGGCTATGGTGCTGCTATCATGCATCCCATCACTCTTTAGATTGCCATTGCAAATTGACTTAAGCACATTTTTAGTAGAGGCTGCTTTCTGCTTTGTGGAGAATTTTGTTTAAAGAAACAAGAGGTCAGGTAGTACAGAGGAAACTTGTCATATTGTGCTTAATGACAAGTGTTTCTCATCTCAAATATACCACAAAATGACAGCTAAAGAAGACAAGAAAGAGCCAACTGATAATCAGAAAACAGTGGGTCAGATTTTTTTCCTGTCATTTCAAGCAAAGCTTCTTTTAGAAAAAAATCGTGACAGATCATTACAAACTGATGTTCTCTGTGAAGCTGATTTGTGACCAAATATTTCAACCTGAAACAATTAGGTTAGGAAGCAAAAGACCATCACATTAGACTACAAAAATAATTTCAGGTTGAAAGGCAAGCAGTAAGTTTTGGTTATGAGGGCTCTGTTTGTTGCTTTTCTTTGGGTTTCTTGACATAAGCCACAGTATGAGCTGTTTGCAGTGTTTTGAAATATAACAGTGTGACTTACATCTATTATACTGGTGGAAAGAACTACCTCCTTGAATCTGCTAGTGAAGTTCAAGAAAATAAATGCCAGCATGATAAATTTGAAATCAGATTCAGTTGAGGAACTGAATTTAACCATTCAAGATGGCTAAGACTTCTCAGAAAATCTTAATATCTTAAATCAAACTCAATGTGTTAAGTGCCCACACTTAAGGAATGGCTCACTTAAGGTTGTAAGGGACTTAGAAGCAGATGTGAAGCCCCTGCCTTAGAAATAAGCCAGGGCTTTAAATCAGATGTGGCATAAAACAGATGTCTTGCAGCGTACATAGACCATTCACTTCTTCCAAGGCAGTATCTAGCGAGCTTTGAAGACACTTTAAAGGACACAGAAGTGCAGCCCCTGCTGAGAGCTTGTGGAAGGGAAGAAGTGACAGAGTATCTGACTCAACCATGGTCTGCCCCCACTCCCTGCCCAGCATTCCCCCAGCACCTCTCTTTTTTTTTTAAAGATTTATTTATTATGTATATAGTGTTCTGCCTGCATGTATGTCTACATGCCAGATGAGGGCACCAGATCTCATTACGGATGGTTGTGAGCCACCATGTGGTTGCTGGGGATTGAACTCATGACCTCTGGAAGAACAATCAGTGCTCTTTTCCACTGAGCCATCTCTCCAGCCCCCCAGCACCTCTCTTTACAACAGTAAAAGGCTGAAACAGTGAGACTGATGCAGGAATCTCTTGTATTCCTTCCTCTGAAAGCTCTTTCTTCATCTATACAATGTAGAAAGGAATTTTTCCACACCCAAACATAGAAAGATTCACAAACAGTGCAGGAACACTTTTCAGATTCAGTGCCTGCCGGGTATGGATTTCACCTGAATATCTCATAAAACCAAACTGTTAGACTCAGAAGAAGTTTCCACAACAAAGAAGGCAACTGACAGTTGATACTTTTATTCATGGTCATTTCTGACTATAAAGCTAGAAATATTTTAACTGATAACAGAGAAGAGAAACAGACTCTCTAGTCTATAGGTAAAGGTTCTAATTTCTAGTCCAAAAGCCATCACTGATGCCTAAGTAGATTGGGTACTTCACAGATTTTCTGTTCAGATGTGGGACTTACCATAAGCAGAGTATGGATCTAATGTTGAGAGAGAGAGAGAGAGAGAGAGAGAGAGAGAGAGAGAGAGAGAGAGAGAAAATGAGTGGATATAACCTGATGTGAAATGCTAACCCTCCCATTTCTATTTCCTAATGCAATCATAGCAAACTTACCCAATTTATCCTTTGATGGAGATAATACATATTTAACAATATCTACTATGTAATATCTACTATGTAATACACGAAAGTGTTAAGTCTCCTTCCCAAGACTACTTGTTTAGAGCTAAGAATAATGAAGCCAGGAAAACACAACTTGTGAAAATAAATGTTTGCAACTTTCTGCATTTTGAAGTCACATAAAGATATTTTGGAACCAGTGAGATGGCTCAGCTGGTAATGGTACTTGCTGCCAAGCCTGAAATAAGTGAGTTCAATTCCCAGGACCCATATGTGTACCACAGTACACAAACACACACACACACACACACACACACACACACACACACACACACACA